>CM034002.1:25437980-25480453 GCA_019603395.1 Cyrtorhinus lividipennis | reverse complement strand
TCCGGCTAACTAGCTCATCAATAAGCAGTTCGATGTTTACTGTCTTTTCAACAGATCCGCGAATTGTTGGTTGAATTTCTTGGTGCCGCTCGTCCATTATGGACCTGTAAACATAAATACATACATAATATTACTTATTCTTCATTGGTAGCACAAGGCGCGTATGAGCGGTGCAGCCACCATAATAGTAATTTTACTTAGAAGGCGCTATTTTTTAATTATTAGCACCAGTGAAAGTATACACAAGGTAAGGATAATAATTATGATTTAAAATGGTAATGTGGAATCACCCAACACCAAGGGATGAGCCATGGGATATGTTTCTTCAAAATTTGATCAATACATCCTTTCCCCATGACCAAAAGTGAGTTATGTCCCATAGTTAATTCGTAAAGGGTCCCCTTCCCTCTGATTCTCCTCCAAAAGGCAAATCGTTTTTTCGAAAGGAAATTGTATTTCTCGAGGTGCTCAAACAAAAGATGTTTGACCTAGTTTTCGATTAACCTTATTTTTGTCTCATTAATGAAATCGGGTGGTAGTTTCCGAGTTACAGCACATCCTCCCTTGAACAAGGGTAACTCGGACGATTTTAAGATATCAGGAAACCAGCCTAGTGATAAGCTAAAGTTGATTATATGGATGAGAGAGCCCTTCTGAATCAGGACAGGAGGCATTTTTTAATCACTCGAAGGGGACGTTGTCAACTTCAGGTTCGTGTTTTCGGTCTTATCTGCTAAATGACCACAGCTCTTTCATTTTTCAAAATAATCTAAAATCTGGATCTGGATACCTTTGGAAAGAGCGACAGAGAATCCAAGCATAGGTTTTTTCAAAGCTGAGAATCTGCGAAAGTTTTCTCTGTAACCCGTGCGGATTTTTACCTTAACCACGATTAAGATAAGGCTATTAATTAAGATAGATATTTAGAAGAAAACGTCTACCACGTGTAAATTTGCATCTCCCTCTTTTCAGGCGCGGATCTAGAAATGTTTTTCGGAGGGGGTCACAGGGTAAAATCAAAAGCTAAAAAAAAAAATAAAAATAATAACAAACAAACAATGAACTAAATTTTCTCACTTTTTCAATCTCTTAACAATAAAGTCCATTTTATTCCAATCCAATATTTATTCATAATTTGATTGTTTATGTCAAAACTCTACTCCATTTTTTTTAGTAAATGAATGTTTTTGAAAATTTTCAAAATTCTACTAGCTGGGGGTTGGGGGAGTCATGACCCCTGTGACACCCCCCCCCTCCCTTCCTTGAATCCGCGCCTGCTTCTTTTCAACTCTCATAGTAAAACGTCACGATAGAAAAAGCGACCGGCACTGGCGCAATCCACACGTTAAAGTTTGTCACACCCTCCGCACATTCTGCATGATTTTAGCGCGTCGAACTTGGCAAGGCCAAGGCTCGTGATGGCCGAGGGGGCAACGATCTGTGACAAGGACTAGACCTGAGGAATGAGTAGGTCTGTAGTAAAGAAGCGAAAATTCAACTCGCTCTGCTCCATTGTCCGCATTTTGTTATTGAACAAGAATGTCTGTTCACTGAGAGACTGACTGACAACATTATTAATGTATCGGTACATTTTTGAGCCTCTTTGTTACTGCACAATCTTGCATAAATACATATTCTGGCGATCCGATGCAACTTGTCCTCTCTACTGCGTCAAAAACAATCACACCTTTGACAAAAATATAAATAATAAAATAAAATAAACGTGTTTTCATATAATAATAACTCCTAATCATTCTTAATTTGATGAAGTTTATACATATATTTTTTTTTTTATCATTTTGGTTTTTCGCAGTACCTATTGATTAACGAATACCATCATCGTGTAGTTCAGAAGAAAATAATTCAAAGTAGAGAGTCCTTCTTGCCCCATATTCGTTCACTTATCTGCCTCATTTTCGTTGGTTCAGGTTGTCATAAATAGCCAACTTTAACTACCATTACCGTGGAGAGATAATGTACCCAAGGAGGACAAGAGAGAAAGAATTTAGACCTCGTTACAACCAAATACGTCAAAAATTATATCAGGGCATTTATTTCAACAACCTCTCTGGTAATGATGAGGGACAAACGTTTGCCATAGATTTAGCTGTAGGTGACGCATCGTGAAAAAAAAAAATTCAAGTATCCATTTCCCTCTATAACACCTGGAAATGCCACTTATCAGCCGCACCATACACACGATAAGAGATTAATTTCACATTTCAGCCACAAAAAGAATACTTGAGCGGCAAGGGTGCCAATATTAGGAAAAACTATAGCTTAGGACTATAGGAGGGGATAGAACTATAGAAGATCATAGCTGTTCTCCTTAGTTACCTTAAACTGATAGGATTAGTAAATTCTCAAACGGCCATCTACTGGAAAAAATCTCGAATTAAGAGTACTTCCAATAATAGTACTTTTTCAAGTTTTGACTTTTTCTGGTCCTCGTTTTGGATTGGGTCAAGATTATGTTAGGTAGAAGGGTCGTCAACTACATGGCGAATAAATGCGCAAGGAAGCGTCATGTGCTCCGGCAGGATTCCTATCTCCGATAATACACGGGCTTTCCCCCCCCCATCACATGACGTCAACTATAAAAAATTCCGGTTTTGAGGCCCGAACTCGTACTTTCTCTCAACAACTCCCATGTCTCACGCTCCCTCACAGGTGCCATGAGTATAATGAAATTACTTGCCAAAGTAACGACATTGTCAGAGGCGTTTAGCAGAGAGAATGGAGATAAATATAAAATTTAATCAAGGGCCAAGGGAAGATTCATTTAAATAGGGTCGTGCATAACTTCAAAGCTCGTCGTAGCCTTTTTTGACGAGATAATAGAAATGCCAAAATTCAAAAGAATCATCTAAGTGGATTTCACCTTCATTCTGCAGTATATATGGACTATTGAAGGAATCAACAGATAGAACACGTACGTTGTTCAAAAACTCAACTACTACTCACAAATTAGAAAAGAAAGAGGTACTAACTGTTTGTTCCAAGTTGAGATAGTTGTAATAAGACATCACGGAAACGAAAAACACAGGAAATGACAGGAAGACGATTGGGATGGCAAAAATACCGACAAAGCGTGTGACGTCCACAGAGCGAAAACTTGACTCACGCGAGGTCACTGACAAGACTGTAGGTCAGTAACCAGAAGATTGGCCTTGATTTATTCACAATTTTAAGATCGATCAAGAAAAGTTTTCGGTAGTCCACACCAAGCACCTTTGAGCCAAGCGAAGGTCATCACAAACGGCAACCATGGAATTTGATGTAAGTCGATCGGAGCCAAAATTCCGTTTTGAAACAAACGCAGGACTGTAGGGATGAGCATCGATGGTCGATACTTCGTAACTCATGGAAGCATGCAGCGTCGGCATCCCTACTTTGTCTCAAAAAATCATCCTTACCATTTTTCCAGGCCGAAGGACTTCTCATTGTCAGGCGACATTCCAGTTTTTTCAAATAATGCTTCCTGCTCTTTAGACATGGCTTTCCAGCGATTAATTCCAGGGCGGTACTTCAACCCCTTCAGTTTTTCAGATACATCAATCAGTTCAACACGATCTGCCAGCAAAAGGACGACAATGATAAATCAAGTAAATGGCCTACCAAAAAATTATTATTTTACAAGGGTTTGTTATTCTTCAGACCAAAAGCATGGAGACTCATTACAATAATTCATTCAGCGTCAGACAATTCAAACGTGGGGAAAACAGTGGGTGTGGCGTGTCCCGGACCAATTCCAATCGATTCAGGGTCCAAACTTCAGTGGAAAATGATTCCCCACACGCCTAGAATATCTTGAAACACCGAAAATCTCGAAAATCCATTTATCGGAAAACACATGTTGACCCTTTGGCAGATTCATCAACCATTGGCAGGATGTTAGTCGGTTTGGTTTGACCTTTCATTTTACACAATGTGAGGGGGGGGGGGGATGGGTTCTTAAAAAGGTCGGCAGATTCTCTTCTTCAAATTATAATTCAACGTTTCGCCGCCACCCTGGCCGGCGTCCTCAGGTCGAGCAGCCCAATCTCGTTAACCCAAAAAGGCCATGTATACACGTTATCAGGCAAGCAGTCAAAAAATTGAAGTCAAAGAATGTATGGCCTTCTAGGGTAAAACGAGATTGGGTTGCCCGACCTGAAGACGCCGGCCAGGGTGGCAGGCGCGGATCTAGAAATGTTTTTCGAGGGGGGGGGGGGGGGGGGGTCACAGGGTAAAATCAAAAGCTAAAAAAAAAAAAATAACTGAACAAACAAATTGAACTAAATTTTCTAATTTTTTCAATCTCTTAACAATAAAGTCCATTTTATTCCAATCCAATATTTATTCATAATTTGATTGTTTATGTCAATATGTGAATGTCTGGTGGGGGGAGGGGGGGTTATGACCCCCGTGACCCCCTCCCTTGAATCCGCGCCTGCAGGGTGGTGGCAAAACGTCGAATTATAATTTGAAGAAGAGAATCAACCACCTTTTTAAAAAACAATTCCCCTCATATGCCCCCCCCCCCCACCTCTTCAATTTTGGTCCGATAGGGGGAAATGATACCCCACACGCCTAGGTAGCAGAAATCTCGAAAACACATATTTGAAATGGGTAGATAGGTACCCATTTTGACCCATGATCTCTTCCAGTGGGCGCCAACCAGACCCATTTCATTGGATTTTGTGTCCAAAATTTGGTGGAAAATGATACCCCACACGCCTAGATCGCCAAAAATCTAGAAAATCCATTTTTTGAGAAACACATTTTAACCCCTACCCCGCTCAATGATCCGATCGGGCCTGAAACGTTTTGAGGAACAACTAGAGCCAGAAGCGGGTCCCTGACCAAAATTTCAGATTTTTAGAATATTTTCTACAACAAAAAACGGCGTGGACGGTCGGACGGACATTTCCGTATTTTGATCTAGACACCATGAAACGCCAGAAACAAATTTTGGGGCAAATCGGAGAGGTTGACTTGCATAAAAACATAGGTTGATTTTTCAAGGAATAACCAACCAAAAGTGAACAGCTAAAAAGCTACGCACTTACCTCCGGTTTCGTGCAACATTTTGAGAATCACAGCCTCATTTTCAACCGGGTTCAAGGAGCAAGTTGAGTAAACGAGTCTCCCGCCAACTTCAAGAAGCTCCAATCCTCTTTTCAAGATCCTGTACTGAACTCTGTAAATCCCCAGAGAAAACAACAATTCAGACACCACTATGATTTTCTTTCAAGTTTCCAGGGACATTGGCAGTGGAAGTGAACCGACCCATGAAGATTATTGGCGTGGCTGGTGTTCCATTTCGTCCATATGTCAGCGTTTTTCCGCAGCGTTCCATCACCTGTACAAGGCACATCGCAGAGGACCCGGTCATACTTCAAGACCTTCTCTGTTCCATCTGCGCAAATAAGTTGGAAATTAAACCATTCCGCTCATTACAGGAAGGAACTGTGAATCTATTTAGTAAAACACGATTATTTTATCTCATTTTTTTAAATTTTAAAACAAAGATTATGACTTGATAGACACATTTCTCCACTCACCTTCATTTTTGATCATGAAGTTTGGCATGTTTGATGCATCGTTGTTCGTGATAATGCAGCAGGGACTGCTGAGTCTCTTGGCCTGATGGACAAGCATGTAACACCTCGAGTTGTCCAAATCGTTAGCAACAACGAATCCAGCTAAAATTAATCATAAGTACTAGCGTGAGCGGAATGTCAATTAGAAAAGTACAGATTGAAGATGGCCTCCGTTGCAGTTAGCTTATCATTAGCAGTACTAGTTAGTTTGTTCATTGCTCGTATGCTTTTGGATACCCATTCCCCCAGCTATCTTTGAGAGGTCGGTAGTGCCTTTGCCCAGTGGTTGGCATTATGCGCTTGGAAATTTGGTGAGCTGCTTCTTGGCTAAACTCTGCACAGTGTTGAGCCATGGGCTACTCTTGTATGATAGAACCTTCTGATGCTCTCAAAGTCAGCAAAGGGTTCAGTCCATCCACCAGCTAAGATGCAGCGAGATAGGAGTGTCTTCAACGTTGTCAACATGCTGACTTATCAAGGGACGCTTTGAAGGGTGGCTCTAGAAAACCTACTATGCCAGGACTTATAGATTCATTTCGTCTCGTGGCCTCGTACCCTCTCATTGCGTTTGACAAGATGCCCTGAAGTAAGTAACAATTGAACGCAAGCTGCATGGTTGCCACCAACTGCCATCATAATTCATCCTCGAAAGCAGCTTTTGACAGCAAGCACTTTGGCCAGAACAACAGACCTGACTGGTCATTGGTTGCAGGCACCGAAATTAGTTCTTCGCTATCTGTGAGAACGCCCCTGTGTTCCATACTAGCCTGACATCATGGAAGCAAAACCTGCGTTTTAGGAAAATCAAGCGTTCGCAACAACGAATCCAGCTAAAATTAATCATAAGTACTCACTAGCGTGGGCGGAATGTCAATTACAAAAGTACGGATTGAAGATGGCCTTCATTACAGTTAGCTTATCATTAGCAGTACTACTTAGTTTGTCATTGTTGGCATGCTTTTGGTAGGATTGCGTTCCCCCAGCCATCTTTGAGAGGTCAGTAGTGTCTTTACCCAGTGGTTGGCATTATGCGCTTGGAATTAGGTGAGCTGCTTCTTGGCTAAACTCTGCACAGTGTTGAGCCATGGGCTACTCTTGTATGATAGAACCTTCTGATGCTCTCAAAGTCTGCCAAGGGTTCAGCCCATCCACCAGCTAAGTTGCAGCGAGATAGGCGTGTCTTCAACGTTGTCAACATGCTGACTTATCAAGGGACGCTTTGAAGGGTGGCTCTAGAAAACCTACTATGCCAGGGCTTATAGATTCATTTCGTCTCATGGCCACGTACCCTCTCATTGCGTTTTGACAAGAAGCCCTGAAATTAGGTAGGTAACAATTGAACGCAAGCTCCTTGGTTGCCACCAACCGCCATCACAAGTCTTCCCCGAAGGCAGCTTTTGACAGCAAGCACTTTGGCCACAACAACAGACCTGACTGGCTACATCCAATCAATTGGTAGCAGGGAACCGAAATTAGCTCATTGCTGTCAGTTAGAACGCCCTGTACTGGCACTGAGGTCATGGATGGGTAAAAGCTGCGTTTTTGGAAAATCAATCATTGGGTTTAGGTATCCGAGCGCGTAAATAATAATCTGATGGAGTTATGTGCCAGGAGATGAAGGAATTGGAGACTGGGCGTTACAGGTCGTTCAAATATGAAACGCGTTTTCAATTAAAACACACTCTGCTCGGTCCAACTGCTGATGGATTCGCCTAAATGGCTGATGTATGATAATATTGTACTCACATGGAACGGTCATATCGCCGTGCAACGTCTCAATGAGTTGAGCAGTTTTGCTTCCCGGGGCTGCACACAGATCAATCACCTACGGTACAGCAGAGTTTTGTAATGACATGCAATCTCGGAGGTTTTCTTCAAGGACATTTATCCTTTATAGCATCTCAATACCTTATGATGAGGTTGAACGTCCAAAAGAAGGGGGGGTATCATCGAGACCGTTTCCTGTCTTGATATATTCCCAGTGGCAGTCTCAGACATAAGAAAGTTGTGGAGGCGAAAGTAAGTTTCCGACCGTCTGATGTCCTTTCGAGTCAGCTCCAACTGCCAACCCATGTTATTCGGGTACCTGATGAACATATTAGTACGGATATCAGAACAAGCAGCTCAAGTCGTCACCTACTAAAATAAAATAAAAAAAAAAAAAAAAAAAAAAAAAAAAAAAAAAAAAAAAAACAGGGGTTGGTTATTCTTTTAGACTAGGCGCATGGAAACTCATTTCTTCAACACGAGGAAAATGGGGAAACAGTGGGTGTGGCGGGTCCCAAACCCATTACAATCGATTAAGGGTTCAAAATATAGGAGAAAATGATACCCCACATACCTGGGTACCAGAAATGTCAAAAACACACATTCGAAATGGTCAGATAAGTACCCATTTAGACCCATAACCTCATCCAGAGGGCGCCAATCGATCCGGAACTCATTCATTGGATTCAAGAACATATTCAAAATGAGAAGATAGATACCCATTTTGACACATTACCTCTTCCGGTGCGTCCTCAAATTCAGCGTCCCAAATTTAGTGAAAAATGATACCTCACACGCCTAGATACCAGAAATGTCAAAAACACATTCAAAATGGGCAGATAGGTACCCATTTTGACCCTCAATCCCATCTAGAGGGCGCTAATCGTTCCGGGACCCATTTCATTGGATTCAGCGTCCAAAAGTTAGTGAAAAATGATGCCCCACAAGCCTAGGTACCAGATAACTCGAAAACGCATTCAAAATGGGTAGATATATGTACCCATTTTGACCCATAACTTCTTCCGGTGGATGTCAATCGTTCTGGGACCCATTTCATTGGACTTCAGCGTCAAAAATTCAGTGAAAAATGATACCCCACACGCCTTGTTTGTTAGGGAAGTAATTATTACTGACTTATTAAGGGAATCATCTTAAAGAAACATTTTCGAGAGCACATAATGCCTCTTTTTAAAAACACTGCAAATTCATTCACAGGGGTTGTTTATTCCTCGAACCAGGCGCATGGATACTCATTTCTTCAACAGGAGAAAATGGTGGAAACAGTGGGAGTCATGGGTCCAGGACCCAATCCAATCGATTCAAGGTCCAAAATATAGTGGAGAATGATACCCCACACGCCTAGGTACCAGAAATCTCAAAAACACGTTCGAAATGGGCAGATAGGTCCCCATTTAGACCCGTAACCCCATCCAGAGGGCGCCAATGGTTCTGGGATCCATTTCATTGGATTCAGCGACCAAAATTTAGTGGAAAATTATACCCCACACTCCTGGGTCAATTTTTCAAGGAATAACCATCCAAAAAACTGAATTGAAAAATAGGTAGGTAACTTACCAGGGCAAATTTTTTATATCAGGTTTTTCTCCGCTTTCCTCAGCGGAAATCAGTTTAGCAAAGAAATCGCTTTTGACAACTTCAAGGAGACGCTGACCTTCTGCTGAAGAACAGGCTGAGATCCTGAAGGAGGCTGGTAGATCCATCCTTAAATACTCCATAAATGTGTCCCATTCCTCTTCAGGGACGATGTTCTGAGACTAAAATAATAAACAAGGTCTTATAAACCACTTCCAAATTTAGTGTGCGATGACTGATGATGATTATTATTATTGCAGCACCAAAATTATGAGCTACTTGTCTTCAGTATTTTCTGGCAATAACGTACAAGGGCTTCAAACGCTTTCTATGAGATCAAGAGAGGGATTGTAAGTTACAGCCGAGAAAATAAATACTACTTCGTAGGAAGTAGTAAAAATATACATAGAAAGTAAATTCTTAGTAATTACTGGTACTTATACTTCAGGGCGCTTTTCGATCAAAATGATTCAACAAATATTTTCTTCTCTGACGGTTAATTAGTTCAGATCTCCCTGCATCCAACCATAAATAAAAGCCATGACTATTCACAAACGTTGTTATTTACATTATCTGCAATTCAGGATGGGAATAGTGAGTTTCATAGAAAAAAGTGCGTGATAAACGTGAATCGTAGATTGGTTTTTAGCCGAAAGAAGAGGATGTAACCAACACGGTTGATAATCCGTGAGTATACACAGATAATAAGGTTACAATGGATTGAAAGAACTAAAGAGCCGCCTGAAACCCTTGGAGACCTGCTTATAAACCCTAGATTTATAAGCAGCCCCTACACAGTCAGTCTGATTGATCAAAAGATTGAAGAGAGCCTCAATCATTTCTTCAGTCATTTGATCAATTATCCTTTCGGAGTGTTTTTCAACGATTTTTCAGGTTTACTTGTTTGCGCTGAACAATGAGTTCCAACCGTGCGTTGTGAGTGCTTTTACTATGTGTAGCTGCCTCCAACAGAAGAGAAAGGATAGAAAATGTGGAAACAGTGGGTGATGCGAGCCCCAATCCCATTCCAATCTATTCAGGGCCTCAAATTTAGTGGAAAATGATACCCCACACGCCTAGGTACCCACGTTCTCGAAAACACACATTCGAAATGGGTAGATAGATACCCATTTTGACCCATAACCTCATCCAGAGGGCGCCAATCGTTTCGGGACCCATTTCATTCGATTCAACGTCCAAAATTTTGTAGAAAATGATACCCCACACGCCAAGATACCACAAATCTCGAAAACACACATTCAAAATGGGTAATAGATACACATTATGACTCATAACTTCTTCCAGTGGGTGCCAATCGTTCTGAGGCCCATTTTATTTGATTCAACATAAAAAATTTAGTGGAAAATTATACCCCACACGCCTAGGTACCAGAAATCTCGAAAATCCATTTTTCGAAATACCCATTTTGACCCCTACCCCGCCCAAATTTGGTTCGATCGGGCTAAAAAGTTTTGAGGACTAACTAGAGCCGGGAACGGACCAGAAAGAAAATTTTAGAAAAATTTCTAACAATCTGAAGTTTCGGTCAGAACCCATTTCCGGCTCTGGTTGTGTCCTCAAAACTATTCAGCCCGAATTGGACCAAATTCTGGCGGGGAAAAGGTCAAACTGTAACTTCGAAAAATGGATTTTCGAGGTTTTTGGCGATTTAGGCGTGTTGGGTATCATTTTCCACTAATTTTTGGACGATGAATTCAATTAAATGGGTCCCAGAACGATTGGCACCCACCGGACGAAGTTATGGGTCAAAATGGGTACCTATCTACCCATTTTGAATGTGTGTTTCAAGATTTCTGATACCTAGGCGTGTGGGGTATCATTCTCCTCTAAATTTTGGGCTCTGAATCGATTGGAATGGGTCCGGTACCCGCCACACCCACTGTTTCCCCCATTTTCCCCATGTTGAAGAAATGAGTCTCTATGCGCCTGGTCCGAGGAATAACCAACCCCGGTGTTTTTTTATTGCGATTAAAATAATCTTTATCCTTCACTTTCCACAACATTTTTGCTGATCACGGTACAATCACGGTATAATTCAATCAGCATACTGGTGAATTCCCATTTCCCAATTTTTCGATTTCGTTTCACTTTTCTGCAAGGAAGCGGAGTTGGGGGACGAGGGGTCTGACATGGAGGGAAAGATTGATCAAAACACCACTAGACGCTCAATCGCCCTCTTCAGTTATTCGTCTAAATCAAAATTTTTATCAATCTCCTTCAGTGATTGACTCACTCGTCAAACACGCTTCTAGTCGCTCAGTCATGATTGTCTTAGTCGATTGATCAACCAAAATACTGACCGTCTGGAGGCTCCTTCATTGTTGATAATTGTAGAATATGCACCAACCTTGTAATATTTGACGAACTCTTCACTGTCCCTGACGATGTCCTTATAAGATCGCCGCTCTCCATTTTGCTCCTGAATATAGAAACAGATTAGTACCAGAATGTTGATTTGTGTATTTCATGGCTTCTTCGCGCTCAACAACGCAACGGTAAGCTTAACAGTGGAAAGACCAAATGCCATCTGGTTGTCGTCATCTCCAGGTGGATTTTCAGATCCTACCGTTGAGCATCCTCTTACACTGGCAGATAATGGACTAAACAGCCCAAACACCAATTGAGAAAATTGTTAGGATGAATTTTCGGGTTGAATTATATTCCACGCAACACTTACAGCCGCATTAGCTTCAACTGAGCTCAATTTGTGATCGAGAAATGCTGAGATTACTCAGAAAATATTAGCGTTCTCTGAAAAGTTGAGGTTTTGCTCTGGTGCCACGAACCTAATTTTCATATATGTTACATTCTAGTCCAAAAGGGCTACAAACCTCGGTTTGATTCTTCTTCTTATTTTTGAATTTCCTCTTGAACCTTCGCGTGCCTTGCCCCATGATGATCTAGGATATCAACGAAATGCTACTTCAACGCAAGACGTCTACAGATCAGGTCTGTTCAGGAAGGATTGGATTGGATTTATTCACGAAATGAGATGAAATTGTGAAAAACAAGCGTAGAACAACTTCTACAACGGTGTCATGTCCACGACTCCACGTGAAAGTACTAACGTTACTGAACTGAAAACCATGAATGTAACCTTCCCACATAGTAAAGTTATTCACGATGCCCGCAGAAGGTTCTATCGGTCAGTTGGTTGCCCTGGTTCTGCATCGCTTGCCTTTTTCCCGCCTTTTCAAGCACAAGATCCACAAGCAAGATAAGTAGTAGACCTACATCAGAGGACCCACATTTTTCGGCCCAAAATTTTTTTTTGTTTACGTTTCAAGGTGTCTAGACCAAAATTCGCAAATTTGGGCGGGGTAGGGGTTAAAATGTGTTTTTTGAAAAATTGATTTTCGAGATTTTTGGCGATTTAGGCGTGTTGGGTATTATTTTCCACTAAGTTTTGGATGCTGAATCGATTGGAATTGGTCCGGAGGCCCGCCACACCCACTTTTTCCCCCATTTTTCCCATGTTGAAGAAATGTGTCTCTATGCGCCTGGTCTGAAAAATAACCAACCCTTGTAAAAGCTTTTTTTTTTTCTTAAATGTAAAATTAAAGTAAAGTTGTGAAGTAAGTAACTCCGCATCAATCGGTAATGTTGACTAACGTGTTGGCGAAGCCCCCGCACTCTGGCGCCTTCATGAAGAAGTTTCGGAGAAGAACCCAACCTTGAATCGAGTGAAGAGGATGAATATGAGAGTCGAGACAAACAATTTAGTTGCTTAATCGTCATTCGAACCCTGGCCTCACGGATTACCTAACGAATCCTTCATATATATCACTAGACTATTGAGCTCCCCATTCTTGTAAAATTAGGTACATAATCTTAAGCGCGTTCTTGAAACTTTCGTTCTTGTTAATCACACCTGGTATCAACATTGGTTTATGACCTAATTAACAAATTACGTGTATATACGCTCTAAGGTAATAGAGATGTAATTATATACAACTAACCGTTAATTCCAAATAGGTAGCTATCCAAACATCGCTAGTTAACGTGTAATGGGAGAAGCAGGTGAGGTTTGGGAAGGTGATGAAGAGAGAAATAAAGTGGAGAATCGCACCAAATCTTCAGCCAAATGGACGACTAAAGATAAAATAAAACAGTTGAAAGGAATCATCGAGTTGCATGGTACGTGTTTCACATTACATTCGTTGAGGGTTGCTCTGGAAAATAATATTATATGCCTGACGGATAATTCAGATCTAAACTCTTTGCTATATTTATTTTTATTTGTTATTCATTCCATTTTTTGATCTGAGACGATTGCAGATAAGACCCTAAGATGGACAAAACTGAAGAAAGATTTCGCTATCAAGAAATATCAAATAGAGGGCAGAGAACTCGACGCAAAGACTGAGCGAATGAGAAAATTATTGAAACAGATAGAACATGGCGCGAGTGATGAAATAAAGGATGTTTTAAAAAATGACAAGCAAGCGTGGCTAATCTGCAAGGATCAGTCGCAAATGGTACCTACATCTGGTACTTCAATTTGTAGTTCTTACTAAGTCTATGACTAACTTATTGAATGAAAGTTTTGGGATCCGTTAGTGCATAGGTAGGTATCTACAATAAGAAATCAGTGCCCATTCAGCAGTTAGAGAAGTTTCGCTTTCTTGATTGGTGCACAGGTTATCCAATCAACGTATGATTACAGTGGGCATTCATTGTCACACATATTATAGAAGGTATTGACTGATCAAGATTCTGTATTCTTTTGGAACAGGGTATAATCGATTCGTTGAAACATCTCACATTCCTGCAAAGACGAGAACTGGACAGACTGAACTTCGATTTGAACAAGACCAAGCAAAATCTTTTTGAAATGAAGGTTGGTCAGTCATGAAGAACAATGAAGAAGTGTCTACTCATATACAATTGGTTCAGTTTGAGTCAAACCAGTATTATTCATTTGGCAGTTGGAGGACAAATTGGCAACGAGTGACATCCTCCATCAGGAGAGGACTGCCAATGAAAAGTACAGAATTCAAGAAATAGCAGTTGAAATTGAACAAGCTAAAGCGCAGCCTCAGGCGGCTATGATGGTCGAGAAAACCTACGAAAAGAGACGGAGGATTCTCAAAAAGGCAAGCACACCTTCATTAGGTTAGGTACGGTTGTTGAAATAAGAGTGCATAATCACAGAAAATATGTTTCTAAAGTAACTTTATAATGTTAATAATATCAAATTACTCGACTTTGAACAACCTTTTAAAATGCCAGGAATCACTCGACATCGACTCTCTTTTGGATGGCCTCAAAAACGACATCTTCGTGCAAACCGAGTGTATTTTGATGGCCGCTGAAATGGGGCAAGCGGCCTCCGAAGACAAAGCAAACTTTATGGAAAAATACCGATTTGAAATGAAGATGGCAAGCCAAGAGAAAAGTTCCTATTTGAAAGAAATCAAACAAATGAAAAATGAAATTTCACGAGTGAAGAAAATCAATCAGTCGCTTGCACGAGCAGATGTAAGTTGGACACAAAAAGTTTGGTGATTTGGCCCATTTTCTCTCAATGCCATAAGATATAGTTAAAGAGAGATGTAATTGTTACGCCGGAACATGGCATGCGCCACCGCTCACATCCCTGCAAGCCTTAGCACACAAGCACCGGCACATGGGTACGCGTGGTTACAACCTGGCCCTTCGATCCAAGGAGCAAAAAGCAAGTACAAGGACTTGTCAGCCAGGCCCGGGAGCCGACGTTTTACCGCCGAAAGCAGGGCAGGATGGTTCGAAGTGGAAAACATTAATCTTGGGGCTCTATAGGCCCCGAACTGTCCATGTTAAGGAGTGGGCACTCTCCCAGCCATCCACGCCAGTCCAAATGTGGACTAGCATAGGTGGACGGCTGCCGGATTAAGGATAACAGCATTTTTTGCGCAAGTAGAACCAGACTAGATCGCCAACAGAGGCTGTTCCTCAGAGCTAGGTTGGCTGAACCAGTGCCGCAGTAGGTGCATTCCTGGACAAGGGTACAATGTCATAAAGGCATCTTCGCCAAGTCTGGCCAACACCACAATGTCCATGCCTCTCCCAGTTAAGGGTTGTTCTTGGCGGAGCTGAGGCAGCATTCAAAAAGCCACTTCCAAGGCCACACAGCCATTTTAACAGGACGATATTCCCCATGTGGCCCGAGGGCTCACATTGTAACTGATGACATCCCAACATCAAGGAAGAGAGTCATAATTACTTCCGCCATAAGATATACCCAAAGTTGTATTGAAAAAGTGGAGTGCTTTGCTTAGGTCAGGCAATGTGGCTTAATGTATTTTTCAGAGCGGGTTCTATAAAATAGGAATTGCGGGAGGTGACGAAAAAATTAAAGTAATTGAAGAACTCAAAGAAAAAGTTCGGGAACGGGAAGAGGAACTTCAAGCACTCATGTCTGTCACGACCACTGCGACTCCAGAGGAACTGTATCCTAAGTAAATACCTGTTCAACTTGACTTCATAACCTTTGATGCTGTGTGAAGGTCCTGGATGAGTACTGACTATAACCAATCAACTTTAGGATAGAAGATGCGATGCGACGAATGTCCACGTGCTCTCGAAAATTGGACGAATATCAAGTGCTGAAAGATTTGCAAATCCTACGCCATCAGTACATGCAGAGGGCTCTGCAGAGCCTTGAGTCGCAAGATGTCACTCAGCTGAAAGAGTTTGTTTCGATAATCGACCTTTCAGTTTTAATTTAAAGTTAACCCCCTCCACTCCCGTACTTCAAAAGTGATTTTACAACTAATTTGCAAGAAAAAGTCTCCCCCAGACATTTTTGTAAAACCCATTGTTTTCTGGAGTGTTTTCACTTTTAAGATTTTCTATCTACTTTGTAATGAATTTGAATTGAATCATGAATGTGAAAATACTCCCAAAAACAAGGGGTTTTACAAAAATGTTTTGTTGCAAATTAGTTGTGGAGCCGATTCCTGAAGTAACTGCACTCAATCCTGAGACAACCTGTACACTTGTGAATTATGTCTCATAACTGTTCCTAATAATCAACTTATTTTTTTCACTTTTCTCAGCTATTTAGACACCCGTGATGAGCTTCTCGCTAAAATTGAAGATTGTAAAGTGCGAATTAAAAATCACAAGCGTCACGTTTCAAACATTGAAAAATATCTTCTTGAAGTCGCAGCCAAAGTGTACTATTTTTATTTCCTCTTCATGGAAGTCAAAATCGGAAATCCAGGCGTTTCAATTCTCGAGTTAGTTCAGGAGGACGAGGATGACGACATTTTTGAAGGAGAAGAGTCGCGATTACTAATTCAAGACGATTTCTCACAGAAGAGCCCCAGCGAATCTAGCTCAGCAATACCCACCATTGATGCCAATGGTACGTAAAGAGAGAGTATCTTAAAGAGTGTTTATAATCAAACAGTGAAGTATTTTTCCATCCCAACTTTTTTATTATTTTGCAATTGAAGCTTCAAAAATACTCACCTTTTAAGGGAATTTTGAATACCTTCCTTGTGTCTATCTGAAAACGCATCAAATTCCTTCACAGGGGTTGGTCATTAGGGTGGGTCGAAAAAAATCGATATTTTTTTTTCGGATCGTAATACCGCGGAAAAGTTGCTAAATGGTATGACTAAAAAGGGGAAAAAATATTAAAATTATCTGATGTTATCTTCCGTTCGCGCATAAGCTCTAAAGTTTAAACAAAAATTTTTTTTTTTTGAAAATTTGTAATAATTTTTTTTACGATATTTAATATGTAATAGGGAAAAATGTCATCTACGACACACTAATGAATTAATATAATAATACTGGTATTGAGTTTTAACATCTTCTTTATCAATCAGGGATCCAGGACCTTTGTCTCACTCCAGGTGGCTAACAACAGCTAACCGTGCTTTAAGACTACATTAGTCAAGAAAATCCAACTGCTGAGTTCCAGGAAATAGTAATATTCATTCTGAAGTCATATATGCCGATGTGGTTTTGTATTAAGAAGACCAAACTTTTTACTGATGGCCCTAAGCTCGTGCACCATGGATTTTCTTGACTAATGTAGAGTCTTAAAGCACGGTTAGCTGTTGTTAGCCACCTGGAGTGAGACAAAGGTCCTGGATCCCTGATTGATAAAGAAGATGTTAAAACTCAATACCAGTATTATTATATTAATTCATTAGTGTGTCGTAGATGACATTTTTCCCTATTACATATTAAATATCGTAAAAAAAATTATTACAAATTTAAAAATAAAAAATATTTTTTTCAAAACTTTAGAGCTTATGCGCGAACGGAAGATAACATCAGATAATTTTAATATTTTTTCCCCTTTTTAGTCATACCATTTAGCAACTTTTCCGCGGTATTACGATCCGAAAAAAAAATATCGATTTTTTTTGACCCACCCTATTGGTCATTCCTCGGACTAGCAGCATGGAGACTCATTTGAGTCGATTCAGCGTCCAAAATTTAGTATTAAATGATACCCCACACGCCTGGGTACCAGAAATTTCGAAAACACATATTCGAAATGGGTAGATAGATACCCATTTCGGCCCATAACCTCTTCCGGTGGGCGCCAATTGTTCTGGGATCCACCTCACTGGATTCAGAGTCCCAAATTTAGTTGAAAATGATACCCTACACGCCGAAAATCTCAAGAATCTTTTTCGAAGTAAACATTCTGACCCAATACCCAACCAATTGATGAACAAAAGGGAAAGGGTAGGTAGAGTCTGTCGGTTCTTCTTTTGCTCTTCATGGCTTCTCCGTCCCTCTACCCCTGGATGAGGAAAGAGGAACCACCCTCAAACCTTGAGCCCTTGGCCTTTAGGACCTAAGTGGATCTAACACTAAAAAAATCGTAGATTTTGGTTGGTTATTACTTGATTTCATGCAAAAAGTCAATCTCTTCGATTCGGCCCAATTTTTTTTCTGTCCGCCGTCCACGCCGTTTTTGGTTGTAGACAATTTTCTAAATATCTGAAATTTTGGCCAGAAATCCGTTTTTGGCTCTAGTTAGTCCTTGAAACGTTTCAGCCCGACCAAATTTGGTGGGAGGGTCAATGTGTAAATTTCGAAAAATGGATTTTCGAGATATTGGCAATTTGGCGTGTGGGGTATCATTTTCCACTAATTTGTATATAAGATTGGAATGTGTCTCCATGCTTCTGGTCCAGGAAATAACCAAACCCCGTGAAAGAATTTGCAGCGTTTTTTCAAAAATTGAATTATGAATGAGACCCGAAATTTCAAAAAACGATTAGTAATATTGTAATTGTAATTAATTTTTTGCCTTCTAGTTACTCACATGTTGGACGTGATCACTCAGAAAATTAACATTATTCTCAAAAACATGAAATCTTACCTGAAGAAAAAGAAAGAAACAAAGAAAATCCGTCCACAGGACGACTTCCTAGTCGTTGAGTCAGAATCTGACAGCGACACGTCGGACGAGGACGCAATGGTTGACGAGGACTATCAGCTGAACAATTTCTTAGGCGCTATTACTGGTTACACAGACGATGAGCTCTCGGAGGAGGAAGGTAACCTCACTATTGTGCATCACCGGGCTATGAGGATAAATCTGTCATACTAATGAACCATAACCTTAACATTATTATGAACTCGTACATTTTATTGTTTTCTAGAAAAAGAAGACGATGATTTGATATCGAAACGTCAACCCCCGTCTCGGCAAGAGCTCAAAACGAAGAGCACCAAAATCGCAGAAGCAAGAGAGAAAGAGGATGAACCCAGAACCGAGGAACAGAAGAAACAAATCGTTGTCAAGAGGCACGTTTGCTATTGAATTAGTGTCAACTCGGCTGATCCTTGAAGAGCTTTACAGGGTGTCTACTCGGCTGATCCTTGAAGAGGTCTACAGGTCGGGAATGCTTGATCTAGTTAAGCTGAGGAATGCCTCAGAAGGCGGCAGTTATCCTACCCCTATTTTGATCAATAAACATTGAGTGATTTTCCCTCTCGATTGGAACCATCTTTTTTGATTGAGAATGTCTCTCAAATTAAGTCTCTATCACCAGTAACTGTGAAAGAAGTAAAAAAAAAAAAACTATCTTAATTGAAATTAGTCCAAAAAACGCTGCAAATTCAGGGGTTGGTTATTCCTCGGACCCGGCGCATGGAGACTCATTTTTTCAACATGGGGAAAATGGGGGAAACAGTGGGTGTGGTCCTGGACCCAATCCAATCTATTCAGGGTTCAGAATTTAGTAAAAAATGATACCCCTCGAGAAATCTCGAAAACATTTGAAATTGGTAGATAAGTACGTACCCATTGTGACCCATAACCTCATCCAGAGGGCGCCAATCGTTCCGGGACCCATTTCATCAGATTCAACGTCCAAAATTTTAGGGAAAATTATATCCCACACGCCTAGGTAGCAGAAATCTCGAAAACATATTCAAAATGGGTAGATAGATACCCATTTTGACCCATAACTTCTTCCGTGGGTCCAATCGTTCTGGGACCCATTTCATTGGATTTTGTGTCCAAAATTTAGTGGAAAATTATACCCCACACGCCCAGATTGCCGAAAATCGGGTTGAAAAGTTTCGAGGACCAACAAAAGCTGGAAAAGGAATTCCTGACTCGAATATCAGATGCAAATGCCCGCCCACGCTGATTATGGTAGTCGAAAATTGTCTAAAAATCGGGTCAGGGACCCTTTTCCGGCTCTAGTTGGTCTTTGAAACTTTTAAGCCCGATCGGACCATATTGGAAGAGGGGGAGGGGTCAAAATGTTTTTTTGAAAAATGGATTTTCGAGGTTTTTGGCGATCTAGGCGTGCGGGGTATCACTTTCCACCAAATGTTGGACGCTAAATCGATCGGAATCCATGCTCCTGATAACCGTATCCAAATACGAAGTCATCGAACCTGTGTTCGTTTTATTTGCTTTATTTGTGTAAACTCGTAATAAAATTAATAAATTATGAAGAACTTCGTTCTTTCAGATTCAGGCAGCATTAAGTTCTCAGAACCTGTAATTTTGTTTAACGATAATGGCACTTTGCTGCCAATTTTTCTGGAGGTTGTCTGTTTGATTAAAATCAATCTTTTTCGTGAGAGAAGCAACAACCAGATAGCAGCAATATTTCATTGTTTGAGATTTTTCCCGCAACGAAATTTGACGAATGTTGAGGGAAATAGACCCCTGAGGTTTTGAGCACCCCTACCAGAGTCACAACCCCTTTGGGAAGCCCACAGCGGGAAAGCATGGACCACCAGTATCGTGAGGCTTGGGTTTCAATCGTCAACCTGAGGCAGATCTTGCTTCAAAAACACAGTGTGACGTCATTGCCCTCTGAAGGTCTGAAGATGAAACTACATAACTTGATCTAGGCCTACGTCAATTTGATATCAAACCTGAAACTTGGATTGCATTCTGAGGAAAAAGACATAGGCGCGGAGGATAAATTTTAGTTTCTTCTTCATATATAACCCGTGAGGAAACATGAGAGAGAGAGAGAGAGATTATATTTGTGTTCACGTCGTAATTTCGGTGTCAATCATTTCCATATCTACCTGTTGGGAATAATTAAGAAACAAGCCAAAACATTTCCTACTAATAACACGGTTTATTTAACAATAACCAGCACGTGGAATTTCAAACGTTTGAACTGTCGAAAGTACACAAAAATTAACCAATTTGAACAGTTGAAAATATGAGAGCACCCGCGCTACAGTTCAGTATGTAACAACAACTACCACAGCAAGTGTGTCCCAAGACATGAGTCTTTTCCCCCACAAAATTCCCTATCTGGGCATATTTTCCCACACTACCCACCCTGTAGGGTAGTGTATAAGTTATGTATAAAAGTAGGTAGTATGAGTATATGTATAGGGTATAAGGGTAGGTATAGAAGATTAGAATTTTGGACAGTCACCATGCCTCTAGTTACCGAATATTTTCCGTAATATCTATACGCTCTAATAAAATGAAATTGCTCAAGAGATGAAATGTAAGGGCTTGGTTCTGTTAAGCCAGGCAAAAAATATCATTGGAATAGTCCGACTTACTTCACATCTCCCACTTAGTACAGCCCACTGCACTATATAAATATATTAAATGAGACGGGTGCTCTCTCAAATATGAATCGCTTAAATTTAACCAAATCGGTTATGCGCATTACAGAGGACACAAATAATATGGGGAAAGTTGGTGTAAATAAATAGCGAAACCTGCAACTAAAAATACCTTTACATGTTACTAGGATGCCCAGCTCAAGCTGAATCCGCACTAGGCGCATGATACAACCCACATAACGTCTCTGGCTTGAAAAATTGCTTCGTGACTATTTAAAGGCGATTGCTTTTCCGAAACAAGGGAGCGCCGTTTGATTTTTTAATGAAATACATCAAGACTTATAAGACTAATAACTTCAAGTTATTTCAAGCACTAAACAGCAGGATAGAATTCTATTGTACCTTTGAAAAGGAAGTTTAACCATAAAGAAATGCTGTTTGAAAAGACGTATAATCAGCGGCACATGGATTAGTGAGGAAGATAGAATATACATTCATGAGCGAAGATGAGCAACTATGCCTCTTATAGCTGCAGATACTATAAAATTAATCGTAATTAACTTCCATATCTCTTCATAGAACATTCTAGCCTGTTTGAACGTTCTTTTTAGGAAATGTTCATAAGATTGAAGAATGAATACGCGGTGTTCATTGCCTGTAACAGTAACACATGAGTACGACTTCACAATCACCTTTTTGGTTAGACCGAGTTTCCATGTCGTGATAAAACGTACCGATGAGAACGTCTCCATCGATTGTTCAGCCCCGCCGCCGAGTTTAACCACTGCAGGTTTGCTAACTCCAGTTAGGAAATTAAAGAAAATTTTGCGGTTCCTCGAGTCTAGTTTTGTCCAATTAATTGAGTAAAGGGCATCTTTCAAGATTTCGCTCTGCAAAGAACATTCAACTATTAGGGTCGATTCACGATGTTCGATGTTTTGCCATCGATGTTTTTCCACCATCGATGGTTGGAGGCGATGAACCTACTTCAGTTATTTGAACAGATTTTGGTTGCAGGTTAGAAAAGTAGATTCTCTTTCTCTGAACTTTATGATAATCTACCATAACTATAAGTTCATGGTAATATGTACATTTGATCTTTCTCATGGTAAAAAAGATTGTCTGAAGTAAACCGCTCACAGCTTGTCAGTAATGAAAAGAATATGCAGGAGTCGCTGCCTGGCGGAAAAGAAGTGAAACAAAAAGTAGGGAAAATTTCCCATTTTTACGATTTTTCTCCCCTAGGAACTCCCCTCGGCGGAGAAGAGGCATGTTAGTGCGGAATTGTTGTTGTTGATTGGCAACACTGGTTGCTTGTATGCGCCAAGAGGTGCTTAT
This sequence comes from Cyrtorhinus lividipennis, assembly GCA_019603395.1. Lineage (NCBI taxonomy): Eukaryota > Metazoa > Arthropoda > Insecta > Hemiptera > Miridae > Cyrtorhinus > Cyrtorhinus lividipennis. The sequence goes on along the minus strand of CM034002.1, from coordinate 25,458,131 downwards.
ACATTTTTGCGAGTCAATTCAGTGCTGCAGGGTTTGTAGGGGAGGAAATTTGTACAAACGGGGAAAATTTCCCTGCTTTTTTTTTCGCTTTCCCGATTGACTATTTGTCTATTCTCCTGCGCAAATGTAGGAATGGTGTTTTCTTCATTTTCCGGTAGGCTGCTAGTGTAACAGCATATAGGGCCCAGTACGCTGCCTTGTGGCACACCACCTTGGTCTTCCTGGGTTCCAAGATTGAATTTGAATTTTGAATCTTAAGCTTAATTCGAAAATAGCGGTTGGACGGATGTATGTAGTTACTTGACGCAGTTGTTGTTGAATAAAAAACTAAGGAAATGTTACAATCAACATGTTACAGGGACGTCACATCAAAATTGTCAACGAACAAAAATCGAAGTAAACTTATTAAACTCACTGTAAGTACCTCAGTTCTAATGTTTTGCCCATAAATTGACATAATATACACGTTGAGAACTTCCGTTACCAACAGCATGCCGAATAGAGCCATGTTTTCGTAATCTGCACTATCCTTGGCCTTGAAACAATGAAGAAAAACGATAACAAGAAGAACATTGAGCAAGCCGGATCATACTCGTATTGAAATTGAATTGAATTGAAATCGTTAATTTTACCATCAGGGAAGATTAGTGCCATGAGGCCATCTCTTCCATCTTCCCTGACAAAAGTCAACATATACATCCTCCTTAGTCATCTTAACAATAGTAACACTATCATCAAATCGATACAAAAAAAAAAAAAAGAAAAATAAATAAAAAATAAAGTAAAGTAATAATAAAATAAAATAAATTGACCTAATCATAGAATAAAAATGTTGTTGTTAGCATCGTATGAAATCAAATAAGATTTTACATGTTTTAAATAGGCGTAATACGCAATTTAGCAAGTTAACCAAGGGTTGAAGCAGTGGGATTTACCCGCATAGTGAAAAATTCTACTTTTGGTTGAGTAGGTATTTTATTTGATTATTGTCCAAGATCATGGAGGGTCGACTATCTCTGATTGGCCTAAAATGTGTTTGTATACGTTTCATGATGTCTAGATCTAACATGGGGAAAGTAGTGGGTGAGGAGTCCTGGACTCATTCAAATCGATTCTGCTCTCAGAATTTCGTGGAAAATGATACCCCACACGCCTAGGTACCAAAAATCTTGAAACCCGATTTGAAATAGGTAGGTAGGTACCCATTTTCACCCATGACCCACCCCTAGTGGGCACCGATCGGTCCGGGACCAATTTCATCGGATTCAACATCCAAAATTTGATCGACTAAAGGTCGATCCACACTTGCCCGTGACGTGACAGTGGCGTTACCGGAACGTGATCCGTCCGGCGAGGGTAACAATATTCTTCCAGGGAAATGAAGGGGCCTGTTCCCACGTGACAGTGACAGTGCTAATAGAACGGCCACCGTGCTCGTTCAGTGATCCGGCACATTAGTTGAGGACGATATTTTTTGATTTTCACGGCCGGTATTCTGACCGTCAAGGTCTACTAGTGATCACCATGATTATAGGTTGCTCGACTACTCATTGCAAGATTATTTCCACGATTTTCCAAACAACAACTAATTCAGTAAAATTTACTGAATTAGTTGTTGTTTGGAAATTTAATTAATTTTTAATTTTAATTAATTAATTTAATTAATTAATTTTGAAATTTAATTTCACTTTTGTTATAACATTTTTTGTCCTAATAAAGTTACGTTCTTTTTGACTGCTTTCGTTAAATACCTACGGAGTGTTAAATTGAAAACGCTCACCATCCTCAAACAAACAGCGGTCTTTCTCTTGGTGAGATGGCTTTTCTCCAGCGTGTGGTTTGCTTTCGTGTAAAAATTGGTACGTGTATTCTCGAGATTTGCGGCGATTGGCGCCCTCTGGATGAGGTTATGGGCCAACATAGAATGTGGTTATTTTGAATGTGTTTTCGAGATTTCTGGTACCTAGGCGTGTGGAGTATCATTTCCCAATAAATTTTGGACGCTGAATCGAACCAGTGCGGTTTTCGCAAAGATAAAGATGTGGAAACAATAAAGTGCGGTGTTTGAACACTCGCTGGGGCCACCTTCTTCTGTGGTCAGGGTAATTTTATGGTCTATGCCGGATACAGACACGGCTATCACCACCTATTGCCACTTTCTGCCCCCACCCCCTTCTATTTGCTTATACGTTTAGTGCCAAACATTACCACCACTCTTTTGCTCAATACCTGTCTCGAGGAGGCAGCGGGCTGTCAGGCTTCAGCGTTGCATCAATCACTTTCAAATGAAAATGGTTACATATTATAATACATAAAATATACAATAAAGAGTAGTAGAAACCTTACATTCAAGATGTTGACGAGGGATAGACCAATGACGCAAATGCAAATTCCATAAGCCAGCGCAGATCCCCATTTGACAATGCCTTGAAATCTACCTACTTGCCTGTAATCAAAATACCGGACGGCACACTTTTGTTGTGGACGTTTTTGACATGAGTGACATCAATGATCAGATAATTATATCACAAAAATATTAGTGACAACCATGGCAAAAATAAATGCCCCATTGAGATACCAAATGGTGTTCTCGTATAGCATGCAACGTTTGAGTATACTCACGCACTGTAAGATCTAAATATATACATTCATAAGTAATTATATATGTGATAAAGGAGTATAAAAGGCTCTTCAGAGTACTATGAATGCTAATAGTGAGTGATGAACTTGAATGAAACTTATATAATAGCTTCAGAGTTTCAAAAGCAGCAGACGGGCAGGGCAAATTATTATTAATGGCCAGCAGGGACAATGGCGAATAGAATTCATGAGAATTAACATTGTCAGCTCAAAACGCTAATTCCATGATAGTTTTGTGACTTGCAACCAAAAGCATGTAATTTTTCTGGTCCCTCACCCAGCCAATCGGGCTCTCATTTCAATCTAGCATCCATGCGTTACAAATTTCAACAGTTATTGGTATAATTTTATGATTAATCTATAAATTAAATGATACGAAGGTAAAATTTGGAAATTTGGTAAAATTTGACGAGTTAAATAACGCTTGGGGCCCACCGTGTATATTTTTGTGGCCCGCCGAATGATTTTGTTTCTAAATCAATAGGAGAACATTGCAGCACTGAAGTTGGCGAATCACTTCGGCCGTAGTGGAAAATTTGTGTGCAAAAAGTGTTATTTTCAAAGATTTCATTAAGACATAACTAAAATCGTGAATTTGATTAGATCATAAGGACTGAACTACAGAGAATTTCAAACCTTCCTTAGAGAAATGAATGCATAATGGTGATGTAAATTATTACACAGAGATTCGTTGGCTCAGTCGAGGATAAGCTTTAAAAAGGGTTTTTTGATTTGAAAGAAGAAATCTGCATGTTCATGGAGAGTAAAGGAAAGACATTCCACTACTTCAAAGATCCCAGGTGGATGGCTGATTTTGGGTACCTAACGTAAATATCAATGAATCTCAATGACTTGAATAATAGGTTACAAGGGAAGAATGCTATGATACACAACCTCTTCGATCAAGTTGAGGCGTTTAAGAGGAAACTTAGTTTATTGAAGAATCAAGCACTTCAGGGCGACTTGACACACTTTCCATCACTGTCGCAATGTGAAGCTCAAAACAGAGAAAAGTACAGTAAAGCACTCTCTATGCTACAACATGATTTTAGCAACAGGTTTTTAGACTTCAATCAAAATAAAAATATTATGAAGCTTTTTTGGGCCTATATATATGTATGAGTTTAATCAATGCGGCCCTCCAAGTCCTCCATGAAGATAATTTGGCCCTTACATAATAAAATGTTGAAGACCACTGATCTACTGTATTGATAGGATGTGGATATTTCTTTGTTTATCAACATGTACTTCATTTGTTCCCTAAAGGTCAATCCACACTAGCCCGTGACGTGACCGTACCGTGCAGTACCGTGACCGGCAGGTGATTTCACTGGCCGTGATCGACTATTCACAGTGGTCAGTGTTTCAAACGTGCTGTGGCAGTGAAGTTGAGTGGCCATGTTTTCAGACGACGAACTTGTTATGATTGCCTTGATTTTGGATGATGAAAACCACGAGGAAACCCAGAAAAAAAGCGGAAGTGGGTCCATCAAGCATGGAAAAAGAGAGGGGCGGAAGGGGAATTTGCGACGTTATATATAAGGAATTAATAGATGATGGAGCAACATTTTTTGAATACTTCAGAATGTCAGAAAAGTTGTTCAACTTATTGCTGAGCAAATTGGAAGTTCATCTCGAAAAGCAAACCACACGCTGGAGAAAAGCCATCTCACCAAGAGAAAGACTCGCTGTTTGTTTGAGGATGGTGAGCGTTTTCAATCTAAAACTCCGGTAAAGGTATTTAACGAAAGCAGTCAAAAAGAACGTAACTTTATTATGACAAAAAATGTTATAACGAAAGTGAAATTAAATTCCAAAATTACTTAAATACATTAATTAAAATTAAAAATTAATTAAATTTCCAAACAACAACTAATTCAGTAAATTTTACTGAATTAGTTGTTGTTTGGAAAATCGTGAAAATAATCTTGCAATGAGTAGTCGAGCAACCTATTCTCTTGGTGATCACTAGTAGACCTTGACGGTCAGAATACCGGCCGTGAAAATCAAAAAATATCGTCCTCAACTAATTTGCCGGATCACTGAACGAGCACGGTGGCCGTTCTATTTGCACTGTCACTGTCACGTAGGAACAGGCCCCTTCATTTCCCTGGAAGAATTGTTACCCTCGCCGGACTGATCACGTTCCGGTAACGCCACTGTCACGTCACGGGCAAGTGTGGATCGACCTTAATAAGCAAGATAAAACCTCGTTTATAATGCTGAATTTGGAAAGATGCCAAGATTGACCCACAATCCAGGATAATAGTTTATTCAAGTCCCAAAACCGAAGGAAAGATCTAAAATGGCTGTTTTGGCTCTCCTAAATAATACCTCCCATTGTTCCTCTTAACCCTCAAATAAGTTGCAAGTACCAAGCGTGACCTTACATTAGTTACGTTTCATTTTCCCAAATCTGTCCTTGCTTGTTTGGCGTCATTATCTTCATTGTCGTTAAGCAAACGAGGTTAACAATTCTGGAAGGATTTGGGGCTGGCCTCCAACCAGCAAAGCGAATAAACTTATACATGTTATTTGCATTGTTGTTATGCGAGATTACACCTGCACCAGTCTCCTGAGCAACCAGCATTACAAGGTCAACAACACATGGAGGGCTAAGGGTCACTCTCAAAACATTATTTGTGCATTGTATCAAATTGGCTGGAACCTTCCCGCTTGCTTGAGACAACAGGTCAAGTTCCCAGAACCAGGGAAGACTCGAGAAGGTTCTTGGCCAAGGGAGCCAGCATAAAAAGGGACAGAGGAAAGTGCAGTGCAGTTCAGTTTGGAGTCTGAATATAGATGCTTCGTGTTATAAATTAGTGCAACAACCTGTGTATTGTGCATTGTGATTGTGTAAGTGTGTGAATGAGAACAGTGTATTTGAGTGAACAATTGTAATTAATCATTTACAAAGGACATAAATCGTTACAATACAGACGGAGATGAACAGAACGCCACACAGCACACAAACCAAATACCCAAATCCATTTATTTTTGAAATTGTTGTGTTTATTTTGTGGTCATGTGAACATTACGTAATATATTTAGGTGTATGATAGTACATAGAACGTCCATGCGGTGTAAAAGACTTACTCTTTGATCCGGTAGTGATGATTTATACAATCTTTAAAGCATTCCTCAAGGCATCTTTGGAACTTGGAGTCAGAAACATGTTTAATATCGCCCCGTTCGGAATTCAAGCTTTTATGAAGCGTCCTGGCACGAGTGAAAATCGACTCGACTGCATACTGCAAAACTCTGTACTCAAACGTTATCGACTCAGCGACCATAAATAGTATGATCTCCATCGTTACGACAACAACCGCGATACTAGCAGCTCCCATACATTGACAAATAACAGCGAAACCGTGCATTATTCCATAATTAGTTGGAAACGGGTAATAAAGTGCCATGGGGAGAACCAAGTTAACACCGGATTCCGTGTACTGGCTGTTATCGACCCAGGATTGTTCGCTGAGTTTCTTGGCGTAAGGTACAACCATTACACCAGACGCCAGCAATAACACCATTGCTGGCAATATTAGGAATTTCAACAAAGCGGCACGTTTCCCCTTTTCCATCATCTGAGGCACATCTTCGTCGTAGATCCTTCCCGTTCTGTACTCAAACAGATCTCGAGCCATGATTCGGTGAATTTGAGCTAATTCCGAGCGTTTTCCATTTAAGAAGATTATCAAGAGGATGACTAAAATATATAGCAACAAAAAGTGTGCGCTCAAACTAGATAAAGTGAAATCGTCCTTTGTTAAGAAAGTAGTGATCGCCAACAGAAACGAATTACAACCCAAAGCAAATATATGAAACCCAAATATTGCCAACGACGCGACAAAATGCGGCCGTTTCCATAAAGGTAATATCGCGGAGAGTTTTATCAGAGGTCCGTACAATTTGTCCAAATATTTCTCCAACAGCTCGTCTTCTTCTTCCGCGCATTTGTCAAACATCCTCATAAAATACGACATTTCAGTATACGACGCTCTCAGATTGAACTGAAATATTTGGCGAGAGGAAATGCGGAGGACAATTAATAAATCGTATTTATTTTCTTTCGATGCATCGGAAGTGAACAATTCAATATTAATTTGCTCGTGACTTTTCTGAATTTTACCTTGGTTGTCACATTATAAATATCTCATTCGTTTACTCAGACGAACGCTTATTTAGTATATGCCGACGCTAAAGAAAACCTTTCGACCTTGTCTCGGCATTTATTATTAAAGGCATGCCTGCCTTAATATGAAGAAACCAACGTCATCCCGTCCCCACCTACCAAATCCAAAAAAAGTCAACGTTCCCACATTATATTATTTATTTTGAAACGTTCAAAAAACTACCGGAGCAAGGCTAGGCGAATTTATAATGGGATAGAATAGGAAGTATGTCATGGCAACTTCTTAAGAGGACTTCAATTGGATATCTGAGTATAAACATAGAAGATGAATGTTGAATCAATACAACCAAGGAAATCCATAAATGCATTTGCCCGTCATCTAGTCAATATATTTACACCAAACCCTACATGTTTAGATGAACGCGAAATATCGTGGGCACTAACTCGCCCATAAAAGTACCAACTTGGCGCGAGAAAATGTAAGTAACAGGCATAAAAATAGGAAATTGTACAGGGATCGAAGGACATGACGTTGGGTAATGTAAGTTGCTGCGTTTATGGAACAACGGTAAAATTAACCTAAGAGAAGCTTTAGTTATGAGGCTTTTAATATGACGCTAATATGAAGCTTTAATAAGTTCCACGGACTGCCGCTGGGGCTAGGATCGCTTCTATGCGCATGCCAGACAGCAGAGGCAGGATATTTGGTTCCACCACTACAATATTCCTCACCAAGCTAGCGCCCCTGCGACGTTTAGTATAGGCCATGGGAGAACATTTTTCTTCCAGGCCCAGCAGCCGTCAACGATGGAGCTTCCTCTTGCGTCTCCCGCCAGCTGTGAGTTGCGGTCTGTTATTCGTTTCCTGGCCGCTAAGAGGAGATGATAATCATAATTCTGGACTGGTTGTACCTACAACCCTGGAAGGCCCTGTGAAACTGTCACATATGGCCTCTTGTCAACTCAAACTAATTCTGGATAGGGTGTACTTACAACCCTGGAATGCCCTGTGAAACAGTCTGATATGGCCTCTTGTCAACTCGGACAAATTCTGGACAGGGTGTGCCTACAACCCTGGAAGGCCCTGTGAAACAGTCAGATATGGTCTCTAGTCAACTCAAACTAATTCTGGACAGGGTCTACCGCCAATCCAGAAAGGCCTCTGTGAAACATTCAGCTATGGCCTCTGGTCTGATCGTGTGATAGGACTAAATCACGTGAGGTACCTACATTACGGAGGAAACAATAATGGTGGCAAAAGGACGCCAATGAGGGTTGGTGGAGGCCATAGTAGCACATCAGTACAACTCCGATGTATCTATACTGTCTATACCTGCTGGCTATGGATGGTGGGACACACTCAATATGACTGAACATGATTAACAATTAATAGTTTATCGGTAATTAATTTAAGGTGAAATGGTTATAGTATATTTATAGTGAGTTCATAGTGTTTAGGTAGTGAATTTCCCAATGCAGTAGTGCGTGCTGAGGTAGGCGCCATCAATAGCCGCTCATGTGCTGAGGGGTGCAATTCGTTGGTTGCTCCTGGTCTGTATGTCCCTCAACCGCCAACCAGGAATATGCATGGAGCGCCTTTTTTCTCTATCAAAATTGGCAAGAAGTGTCCACAAAATATAACATTTGGGCAGCTGGGGGACGCTCTGCTTGCCTTCGATATGGAGTTTCCATCAGCTACAGGGCTAATGGAGATTGACCGCTCTGTGTTGCACAGTGTCCTGAATGCTCAACCTCATCTCGTGGAATGTTGATGTGGAACTGGCAACATCTTCTCAGGCTTGCCCAGAATATGGATCAACTTCACTTCAGGAAGCTTCTCTTCAGCCACAGGGTTATCTGCTCCAGGACGGGCCAACATCCATCACACGTCCCTTGGCCCAGCTGTGGGTGCTGAGGGATGCAATTTGTTGGTTGCTCTGAGTCTTAAGGATGTCCTCCAACCACCTACCAAGATTATGCATGGAGCGCCTTTTTCCCCTGTCAAAATTGCCAAGAAGTGGCTCAAAATACAACTGGTTTGGGCAGCTGGGGGACGCTCTGCATGCCTTCGATATGGAGTTTCCATCAGCTACAGGGCTAATGGAGATTGATCGCTCTGTGTTGCACAGTATCCTGAATGCCCAACCTTACATCTCGCGCAATGTTGATTTGGAACTGGCAAAATCTTCTCGGGCTTGCCCAGAATATGGATCAACTTCACTTCAGGAAGCTTCTCTTCAACCACAGGGTTATCTGCTCCAGGACTGGCCAACATCCATCACACGTCCCTTGGCCCAGCTGCGGGTGCTGAGCAAGCATGCTCCCAGGACACTGGTGGCGGGTGTCAAGGTAAGCTTTGTGCCAGCAGTCCCATCCCCCGTAATTGGGGCATGGACGACTTAGCGCTTCATTTCATCCTTCAGTGCCCCATGCTGTCAAGCCCACGTCTGAAGTTTTTCCTCCCAGTCCTGGAGCTGCCTCTCTTGTTTGAAGAACAGTTTAACACGTTCGCTGCGGAATTGTTGAGCTCGTTTGAGCAGCTGTGCGGGAGTAATCTGAAATAGGAACGCGCCAGGTGAGTGCGCCGCATGTGGAATGAAATTCGAAGCGAGCTCCTAACCCAGTGCGGCTATACCATGAGATATTTAAGTTGGAGTAAACTAGTTGCACCGAAGTATTTCGTGTAGAAAAGCGAAGCACTGAGAGAAATCTTGAGGCGGGAACACTAAAAACGATGCAAAAAGGCAAGAAAACTCCGAAGCCGAACCAGTCCCCTATTTCGGACTTATTTTTTTGCATTTGAGCAACACCCCAGCTGACTCCGACGTTTACAGTACCTTCAGAAGGTTCAAAGCTGGCGCGGGAAGTAGAAATATGTTCCATTTCACTTTCTGGTATACTGGAGGAGCGACCTGAAGTGAAGGCTACCTTCACGCGCCGTGCGCGTGCGACGCACACAGATTGGAACAGAGCTCACGCTGCGAACGTGTTAAAAGAATATTGAGAACAACTGACCGGAACATTGCAAATCTTCTGTGCTATTACCTCACTGAATCTAGCGAGGCCAGGGTGTTAATTACCAGCGTTTAATGTGAGTCACTGATATGCGTCGAAAAGGTCTAGTCAATTGCTATGTATTTATATCTTTAATGCAATAAAGATAATTATTATTATTTAGGTAGTGAATTTCCGATTTCGGAACATGACTGTTGTATTATCTTCCTTCTTATCTGCCGTCTTATTGTTTTAAATCGGCGTAACTTATGGTTTATTTTATAACAGTACCATAATATGAAATTTCAGGGAAATATGGAGAATAGCTGACAGCGCTGATTCAACGTAAATGTTGTACTCTTTTTTAACACATAATACAACTATTATCATGGATAACACATTTTAATAAATAAATTTGTCAATGTCAACGATAAAACCTGTTGGAAAAAGTCCACAACGACAAAAGGAAACTCAAATAACTTATAATTGGATTGACGTATCATCATGCAACTACATTACCATTATACTTCATAGAATGATAGTTCAAAAAATAGAAAAGCTATAATATAAAAATGACGAAACAATTGATAGTGTACATAAAATAGAAACATTAGTATTATATTAACACTTCTTAAAAAACCTAACACGGTTCTTTACGTATAATGTAGGTAGGTACATAACGATAATTTGGAACTACTGGTCATTAGTCCAAATTCATTCGTAAAAATAAAAGCTAGTATTATTTTTATAGTCAACATTTTTAGCATAAAGGGCAGATCTACTGCGCTACCGGGGGAAGGAAAAGTACGACCAGAACATTCAATAAATTCGAGTCGAACAACTACAACATAGAAAATAGACGATTGCACAGTACAGTTGGCAATATTTTGGAAAATGGTAAAAAGAAATATTAAAACATTCAACACGTAAATATTATAGAAGCGCGCAAGCTTTGGTCAAGTATTTTCTGAGGTGAGTCTATCGGTTCCAGAATGCAAAAGCTTTCTGAATGTTTTCATTGGTGGATCTGGAGACTTTTCCTACTTTTTGCGATGCTTTTGGACCAGATTCAATTTCTTCAATGGTTTTGATGTTGGGTTTATCGTCTCCTGTAACAAAAGTAATGACATAAAAATTGAGACAATTGGAATGGAGGCATACAAAGTGTGCGTTGTTATGGTGATGATTTTTGGTACCTAGGCGTGTGGGGTATCATTATCCACTAAATTTTGGACGCTGAATCCAATGAAATGGGCCCCAGAACGATTGGCACCCACCGGAAGAAGTAATGGGTCAAAATGGGTATCTATCTACCCACTTTGAACACGATTGATCGAGATTTCAGATACTTGGGCGTGCGGGGCATCTCTTTCAATGCTAAAAGAATAGTATATAAGGTTCGATCTGTCCGTCTGTCTGTCTGTATTGTTGGAGACCCAGGTGGTTTATCTCACCCAAAAATACTTATTGGGGCGTCCCATATTTACGTTTGTGGATTCTTGCCCACGGCGGGAAATTGAGTGAAATTTCGCTACTATAATGATATTGATAGGTCACAATAATGGGTTAATACATTCAGAGCCCTCATAACTTGTCGACATTGAAATGTTGCTTATTTCCCGGCGTCGTTCATTCAATCTCCTCACTCGAGATATACAAAGCGCAAATTAAAGTTATTTCAAATTCGTAGTTAAGGTAAATTGTGCTCAGGAACGAAAGAGCACTCGATGAGCAACAAATATAGCTCCAAATGAAACTCACGCAAATTCTTTCACTGAGGTTGGTGAGGGTAGGGGTCAGAATGTGTTTCTCAGGAAATGAATTTTCGAGATTTTCGGCGATTAAGGAGGATGGGGGTATCATTTTCGACGATATTTTGGACGCTGTATCCAATGAGACGGGTCCCGGGACGATTGTCTCCCACCCGAAGAGGTTATGGGTCAAAATGGGTACCTATCTACCCATTTTGAATCTGTTTTCGAGATTTCTGGTACCTAGGCGTGTAGGATATCATTTTCCACTAATTTTTGGACGCTGAATCTATTCAAATGAGTCCCCAAGCTCCTGGTTCGAGCAATAACCAACCCTTATAAAAGAATTTGCAGCGTTTTTCTGTGTTACAAAGCTTTCTCGCACTTTCAACTCCCAAGCCAAACTCTTGCATCATCTTCAAACCCGACCATTTTTCAAAAATGCCATAGATTTATAGAAAGCGAGTGTGGAAACAAGGAGTGGGAACAAATGTCGTCTCTTACGAACGGAAAACTGGAATTATGACGATGTTTTGATTATATTTCGATACACGGAATGTAGAAAGACATAATTTTTAAAATAAATGTACAGGACCTAGGGAACCTAGGAATATGTGAGGAGAGGGAGGACTCTCCCTATTACTTATCCCTTCTGATTGAACAGCAGTGCTGGAGGGTGCTTCTGTCAGATCAGAGTAATGTATGCTAATATATCAAGAATAGGCCAGGCAAAAATACTGAGTAGACAGCACTAAGTCATCACAACTTCTTTGTCCAAATATACAAACGCTGCAAATTCCTTCATTTGTTCAACATGGGGAAAATGGGGTAACAGTGGGTGTGGCGGGTCCCGGACCCATTCCAATCGATTCAGGGTCAAAAATTTAGTGGAGAATGATACGCCACACCCCTCGGTTCCAGAAATCTCGAAAACATATTCAAACTGGGTAGATAGGAACCCTCTTTGACCCATAACTTCTTTCGGTGGGCGCCAATCGTCCTGGGACCAATTTCATTGGATTCAGCGTCCAAAATTTAGTGGAAAATAATACTTCACACCCCCAGATCGCAAAAACCTCAAAAATCCATTTTTCAAAATACACATTTGACCTCTACCCCGCCCGAATTTTGTCCGATCAGGCAGAAATGTTTTGAGGACCAACTAGAGCCGGGAACGGACCCCTGACCCAAATTTCAGATTTTTAGAAAATCTATTAGTAGGTACCAATGTCGGCGTAGACGTTGACGGCGTAGGGTGGACCGACATATGACTTTTTTGATCTAGACACTTTGAAGATCCCAGAAAATTTTTTTTTTGGGCTGAATCGTAGAGATTGATTTTTTTGCATGAAAACAGGTTGATTATTCAAGGAATAACCAACCAAAAACCTACCAATTTGATTCTGATGAGTAATAAAATGTGCCTTTCCTGAATTTCTATTCTGCCGACAGACTATCGTCTTTTTTCAACCAGATGGATTTATATTAGATTGCAAGGATTGCTTGGACTAATACGGTCCAATACGAAAGTGAAGCCCGAACTCACCCGGTGTTTTGATGTCCTGCAGCTTATGAAGTGTGTGTTCGACCTCTTCAGAGATGGAATACTTCTTGTCAGACAGAAGGTGAGATGACGGGTTTGAGAGAGACCCTGTCGTCGAACAATCGCTAAATCCTGAATCGCTGCGCTCGCTGCACTGTCGTCCTCGGCTGCTGCTTTTCGTTGAATCGGTGCTCGACGTTCTTGTCGCCATTTGCGGTGATTGTGAGCACCTGCGAGATGCCGACAGATTTGCCATTCGTCCCAAAGCTCGTATGGCGTTGGTTGTTTTCTGTGGAAAGTCAAGTCGCTCAGATTAACGATCAACGTGACGTTAGAAGAGCCAAGACAGAATAACGCACGCAATGGAAAGAAGCAAAGTGGTGAGAGGGCTCACTTCAAGAGAGAAAATGTACTTAGTTATCAATTTTGACTGGCAGAACGACACTTTTCACAACTGTTTGTGGTCCCTTGGACGATCTCGAGGTCCCCACCTTCTTGTAAGTAAGTGTATAATTACAAAATGTATGGCGAAACCGGTTGGGAGGTACTGCTTATTTAATTTAGCAAAATAAGAGGATAAGTGCCCACAATCAACGTATCTATCCAAGATTTCTGCGGAAATAACGGGGGTTGAGACGCGTTTTAGGGGTTAACTACGGAAAGTGTGATCTATTCACTCTGAAAACTTTTATTCGGGCGCTGAGGTTTGAATTCACACGTGCTGCTTCTTGCGTAAACGAGTAATTTTGGGGCATTTAAACTGAACATGTGACATCCGCACAGAAGAAGAAGGAAGACAGGCACGCAATATTTACTCCGCAATGCCATATTTTACTGGTGTATAGCTATTTTTGGTTTATTCCTTGGATAATCAACCTATGTTTTTATGCAAAAAGTGTCTCCGATTCGGCCCAAAATTTGTTTTCGAGGCATTTCAAGAAGTTTAGGTCAAAATTCGCAAATGTCCGTCCATCGTCCAAGCCGACTTTGGTAGTAAACATTTTTCTAAAAATCTGATATTTTGATCAGGGATTCGTTTCCGGGTCTAATTGGTCTTCAACACTTTCAGCCCGATCGGACCAAATTTGGGGAGGGAAGGGTAGGGGTCAAAATGTGTTTTTTTGAAAAATTGATATTCGAGATTTTTGTCGATCTAGGCAAGTGTGGTATCATTTTCCACATTTTGGACGCTGAATCCAATGAGTCGGGTCCCGGAACGATTGGCACTCACCAGAGGTAGTAGAGGGTAGGTAGACACCCATTTTCCATATGTGTTTTCGAGATTTCTGGTACTTAGGCCTGTAAGGTATCATTTTTCCACTAAATTTTGGACCCTGGATTGATTGGAATGTGTCTCCATGCTCCTGATCCGAGGAATAACCACCCCCTGTGTAAGAATTTGCAGCGTTTTGTATTACATAATTGTTTTAATCTAATTTTTTAGCCACGATTCTTTTTATTTTTTTGTCGTTTATAAAAAACGTCAAATAATTGAAAACTAGTGAAGTAGAACATAAGACAAAGTTGATTTCTTATGCTTTTCAGAAGAGCAGGGGGCTGAGCAGTACACATTGTTACTCATAATGGCCGCCTTAGTCCTATTGCAGGGTGTTTGGCACCAAGGCCCTTGCTGACCAAATTATTTCATCAAAGCCTGGAAGCGCAGAGGCTGGAGGGTTCTAGATGCCTTCATTTGTACACAGGCATCCTCCAGACTCATGCCAGGGTGGACAGCGTCATTGTAGAACCAGTCTCATCCTCCTGGAGGCACATCTATGACTTCTCACTTAATTGCACATGGGGCGGACTTAACCTGAGACCTGACTTATGAGTACCTTCATACCTCAGGGCCTCGAGACACAAGTCCTGCACCAAAGTGGGCGCATGAATGATGGTTTTGGTGCCCCGTTTTTTGGAAATTAAGGAACGCTCACGAGACTGTGATACGCTGGAGTAGATATCGGAGCCTTCCTACACGGTAATACCACCACCAAAGCTTCTTATATTTTTATATATTCTTAGGCTTCGGATATTCTTAGGCAGTCATAAAAGCTTCACCAAACACAGATACGAAAGCAAAATGCGAAATAACGTTTTGCAGGTTGTAAACAGATGTCAACAGACAAACGTTGTCAAGTTTTAAAAGAATAATCACAGACATTTTTTTTCTTTTTGGTTGTGCTGATGAATACAGTATGTTTCAACGCCAATTTGGTATGTTCTCAATTCCTGTCTGCTAAGATTTTCTCTTTGTCGTAGAGCCCGCAGTTTTCCCAAAAAACATTTCACTCACCTGCCACTTTCTGCGGATGATGAATTTCTTCAATTTGTCAGTGCAGAGAGCCACGCTATTCATTTCTGTATCTTCCTGGACCATCCAGCGATGCCTCAAGCATTCTTCGGCTGTTAACCTTTTTCTATAAATCAATTCCTTAGTTTAGTCTGAGGTGATAAACATTTAAAAGACACCAAATATCACTTCAATACACATTGAAATGTGGATAGGCGGGTAGGCTTCAGGCGCATACTAAGCTATAGTACCTGTCTATTGTTCGTTAAAATCGAATGTACTCACTCTTTCCTTTTGACGAGGAGCTCGGATATAAATTCTTTGGCTGTGTGGGATATCGAATCGAAAGCGTCGTCGTCAAAATCGAAATCAGCTCGTGTGATATTAGCAAACGTTTCGGCATCGTTGTCACCCATGAACGGCGATAACCCGGAGAGCCTACAAATGTAAAGAAATAATTGGTACATGTCAGCATTTTTGGGCTCCTCATCACTAAGTAGGATTTAATCCTTAAGAATCAGGCGCCCATATAAATACGTGAAGTATACTAGTCATATTGAAATACTGGATCGATTTTCTTGGTCAAACCAACCAATTCGATCACAGAAACCATCGTGTTCATATTATTACAGAAATGATACAAATTATATTCGTACACTCGTACGATGTATCATGTGTTTTTCAAACATTGCGGAAGAATATGCAGTATTTTCAGTCATTTCAGTTCAAAAGGAATAATCTCTTATCTGTTCCTATAATTTTGAAAAACAGAGCACTTCGTAGTGCGAGGCTATGAATCGTCCCTCTTCCATTATGGGTATCTATCTATCCAATTCGAAAATGGGTTTTTGAGATTTCTAGTACCTTGGCGTGTGGGGTATCGTTTTCCACTAAATTTTGGACACTGAATCCAATGAGGCGGGTCTTGGAACGATTGGCACCCACCGGAAGAGGTTATGGGTAAAAATTGGTATCTATCTACCCATTTCGACTAAGTGTTTTCGAGATTTCTCGTACCTAGGCGTGAAAGGTACCATTTTGCACTAAATCTTCGACGCTGAACCGATTCAAATGAGAAGCGACCCTTGAGAAAGAATTCAGGAATTTGCTTTATTTTCTTCAAATATTAGGGTTTTCGGTCCAAGTGGTTTAGGTTTGGTATAAGTTATATTTGGTAAATGTATCACCTAATTTGATTCGGAAAACATGAAAAATAGGAAGAAACTAGTCTGACTTAAATACAATTTTTGAAATAGCGCCCTGTGCGGTCTCTTATTTCTATGTATTCCTTACAGCCCTTGAATTTAAGATAATTGCGGAAAGGGACGATTTTCTGTAGACACACCTTCACTATAAATGAATTCTCTTGAACGATATCCGTTGATTTTCTGTTAAATAACGGACATCGATACAGATAGGTAGATATACTTACAAGACATAACATATCACGCCCACGGACCACATGTCGGTTTGAGTGCCGATGGGTTCGTAATTGATTATTTCAGGCGCGATGAACTCTGGTGTACCAAAAAGGACGCGAACAGGGGTGTCTTCGCTCAATTTCTGCGCGAGCCCAAAATCAATCAGCTTAATGTCGTGGGAGTCTCTCGTTGTACACATTATATTCTCCGGCTAAATTAAAATAAAAAGGAGAATTAAGGTAACATGAATAAATAAAATTGAAGCTCACCTAATGAGAAATTCACAAGAACGGTAAATGGCATCATTCGTAATTTCCAACTTCTCGTACGAACCAGAGGATTAATTCTCAAATGAAAACGAACTTACTTTGAGATCTAAATGAACGATCGATTGAGAGTGCATATAAGCCACTCCTTCGCATATTTGCCTCATGAACAATATACAGTCTCTCTCTGTCAATGTGAAATCGTCGGCAACAACTCTTTCAAATAGTTCTCCTCCTGAAATACTGAAATACAAAAAGTAATTAGTCCTGCGTCGGACATATTAGTCCTTATAAACATAGATAGCATTTACAAATTTATTTCAACCCTTTACAAAATAATTTAAACCCTTTTACAAATTTGTGTAAACCTTTTACAAATTTATTTAAACCTCTATCTATACTTGATCGTATTTATTAGGACGAAAATAAGTAAGTAAATAAATAAGTTACTCGCATAAGACATGGTAGTAATGGTCACGAGAAGGGGATTGATTTGTACGAGTAGTACCCCCGTGGTAGGGGTTGGTGGTATCCCTTCTGAGTGATGAGACCAATTTCCAATAACTTCTCCCACGTACCTTATGTCAGTGAGCTTCTAATCTTCCTGATAACGAATTCTAATGAGGTTTATATGGGTCAAATTTTGTTGGAGTACAATTAGTTTACATATATTATTATAGAGCATAATGTCTGACAGTTCCCAGAACCAGGGAAGACTCAAGAAGGTTCTTGGCCAAGGGAGCCAGCATAAAAAGGGACCGAGGAACGCCTGTACTGTGCCTTGTGATTGTGTAAGTGTGTGAATGAGGACAGTGTATTTGAGTGAACAATACAATAAATTTTTAGTAATAAATTATTACATATACTAAATTATACATTACTAACTCCCAACGTCCTACAAAAAATCTAAAGAATTATTGCGAACTAGCCTGGTATCACTCTCATCAAATGAAACAGAAGCTTAGAGAGTTACTGATCCAGTTAGATGTATCTTCAATACAAAATGCTTTGAAGGAGTTGAAGATTACATTGAAGAAAGCTTCTTTAGAATTGGATCGAATGAATAATGAACCAACTAGGCAGCTTGGAATGAGTTACGCAGCAAATTTCAATCCGTTGGTTCCGTCAAGCAAAGAAAAAAAAAAAATTTATCGATTTATCAATTTACGCATGAGACGAACCCAAGCTCGCTCTAGAGCAAGTAGTTCGCTTATTTTAGCACATAACAATCAAGGAATTGTTCATTCCAGAATCATCACCTCCGGCACTACAACTGCATTCTTTTGTGAGTTCCTGAGGGGATTGGAATGTAAGCTTCATGAGTCTGTCGCGGGTATTGATTATGGACAATGCTCAAATACACCGATCTACTTGAGTGAGAGATTTAATATCTTCTTCTCCAATGGACTTCAAATTCTTGCCTCCATATTCTTCTACAGGGATTAGCAAGTGGAACACGTGGCGTTCTCAAAAATAAAGACGAAAGCAAGAGAGTTCTTAAGCTGCCAAGGTGAGCACCAACTTCTAGAAGTTATATTGAAAAGAGAGGAGGTTACAATAGAGACAGACAGGTTTGCCTCAGGGGGGGTCTAATTGACAAGTACCGAATTATGTTATGAACGTGATTTTATTATTGCCCGACTCAGCAGCAGGCCATTCACTTTATTAGCCCGTTAGAACTACTCTCATAATAAAGCACATCCTTCAAATGGTCAGACTTCAATACTTATTTACTTTACTTCGTGTTTATTGCTTATTTCAAATACCACTGTATTTATTGAATGAGTTTAAATAAATTTGTAAAAGGTTTAAATACGAGTACATTTGCTCGCACCGATCCTGGACCGAGATTTGTTAAAGCGAGTGTACGTTGCTATGGTCGAATCCGTGCTTACTTACTGCCTTCCCGTTTGGAGCAGTACTTACAGCACAATGCTGGAGCCAATCAGGAAAACGCAGAAAGCTGTCATTAGAAAAATCGCCAAGAAACGCAGGCTCGAACATACTACGCGACTTTTCCCTGAACTGCAGATTTTGCCTTTTAATAAATGAATCGCTCTTAACAATATTAAGCAAATAATAAAGACAAAACGCTACAACCTCCCCTCTCACACAGCAAACACTAGATTCAGTAACAACTATAAAATTGAGTACCCATTCTTCCGCACAACCTTCACTCAGAAATCATACAAATTTTGGGGTCTTCACGTTTTCAACGATCTACCTAGCCAATTAAGGGAAAAATTACTGCACAATAAACTGACTGGACCAATAAAAAACAGCTAATGATGTACTTCCTACATAACTGTTAAATACCAAACGATGTAACCGTAACTACTACTTAACTATAGCTACAGCTAAATTAAATTTATTTGCCTGGCACTGCATGGTAGCGTACCGCCAGAACCCTGCTCATCCCCCACCACGAGCCCTTGCTCATATGGGGGATTAATTTCATTGGATATATGATCGCGGCGGATCATGCCGGTGGTGTTAAACACAAAATGTGTGCATCCGCTGTATTTGCCATGTTTTTCATGTGTTTAAATTGAAATAAATTAAAACAAAGATTGTAAAGGGTTGAAATAAATTTGTAAATGCTATAATAGAATAGTACTTATGATTCTAATTACTAGAGTTCTCGATCCCAGATTCAAATTCAATTCACTTACTATTCTAAAACGAGTCTAACTTCTTTGGGATTTTCATAAGCTGCAATCAATTGGAGGAGTTTCGGGTGGGCGAGTGAATTCATGATGTCCAATTCTTGAGCGACCTTGTCTCTGTCTTGTTTCTTTATGCATCTGACAGTTTTGGCGGCATATTCGTTTCCCGTGCTTTTATCCATGATTCGATGAACTGTTCCATATCGACCTTTTCCCAACTCTTCGAGACGATCGAACCTTTCGTCGAACATTGAACCGTCTTCGAATTGAACTGACGAACTTTGGTGATTACGAATTGGTTCTTTCCCTGTTGAAACAGATTGTGGCATATTATCGTAATGCGCGTGTACAGATCTCATTTAAATAGGTAGTTTAGAAACTGATCAACATTCGATCGAGTGTGGTGAGAGGATTTTGAAAAGTGTCGAAGGTGTACTCACACCCTT
>CM034002.1:25200788-25437880 GCA_019603395.1 Cyrtorhinus lividipennis | reverse complement strand
GATACAAATTGCATTCATTACAAAAGAGTCCCGTGGCTCCCATCTGCGCGTCCATTAGTCAGAGATGTGTGGGTTGAACCCTGAAACCTCACAGTGGGAAACGCTGAGTGTGGGGACTCCCTCGCCTCCGTCTTCCTTGTATGAGAAATTCTCTAAGTAAGTGGAAATGCGGCTTGCGATAAAGTCTGCTCATAAATTTCACTGCGACCCCGAAAAAGGGCGGGATAGCTTGGCTCGAACGAGCGACATCGTTTTATTAGGAAGGAACGTCTGCGTCTACAAGGTTTGCTGCTTTCGGATTTGTCGTGAACTTTGGTGTCCGGATTACAGTTTACTACGAGAAATCACCTAAAGTACTTCAAGCTTGATTTCCATTAGACTAATATGTAGTCCGTTGATTCAGAAGTTGATCAAAATTAAGAGAAGATTCAGGTTGTAGACAGCTCGTCTGCTTGAACCTACTCGGAGACAAGGGAGACGAAGAGGGAACTATTGAGGGGTGTGGACTCAGGCGTGTAGCTTACAAAATTTTCATTAAATTTTGGACGCTTAATCGAATAAAATGGGTTGCAGACAGGTTTAATGGGGATATAATGTCCAGAAACATCGGAAAATAATAACGTTTGAGAAAAAACGTTTTGTAGTTGCACTTTTTGTAAACATAGTAATTTGAACGAATGTTCGCAACGTCCTCCTACTACATACACTGTCATCACGCATTTTCATTCCTTAAACGGGAAAAGACAAAGGATTCAGATAAAAATAAAGGAGTCCAAGTGCCACCTACATCGTGATGGGACGTTTTCAGGTCTTTGCAGGATCCCTAGCTCACCCTACCTCAATAAATATGGCATTTAAATTCTCTTTCAAGTCTTTTTAACGCCTGCAAATATCCAGAAGAGCTCAGACTTGACACGGACACCCTTCTTTCTACGGTCCATTCATATCAACAGCAGCCCGTTAAATACTTGTGCTTTACTATTGAATTTGGAAGTATGGGACAAGTGATATAGATCGAACTTTGAATATTAGCACTGCTCGAGTTTTACGTGAGGGTCCGATCCGAGGAACATCCGGTTTGTTTTAACACGGACAGGAGAGACCAATGAGAAGCAGTTGTGTATAGGTATGCCTTGTAATCGCCTGTCTAGGTAAACTAGTTAAACTCTGCAGTGTTGAAATTGATTTTCACTGATTGGCTTCGTTGCGCTTTAATCACGAACCCACTAAACTCCTCTCGTCTTGAGTGGCGAATATCCTGAACGTTCTGCCAATCACAAGAAGTAATCTCAATATTTGAATAAGTTCTAAATTTATGTACGGACACAATTCAACAATGGAGCGATCAATCATATTGGGATATTCAGTGAGTCAATCCGGGTCACAATTTCAATTTGATAGCGAACGTTTAGAATCGATCAGACATTAGCACGACTATCCCCGGCTTTCCATGACCATATTTACGGTTGTTAAAAGCGAATTAGTATCCAACCCCAAGAGGGTGCGACGAGAAGAAGTTCGGATAACCGAGCAAAAACGTTACGATTTTGAAGGGGTGTGATAAGCTATCAGTTCTCCCCAGCTCTTCTGATTCTGATACATATTCATTAGGGAAAGGGTCGTGAAACGCTCTCGTTATCGTATCTCTCATATCGTTTCGGTTCGCTTCTCGCTTCACTCAGCTAATTGCAAAATCGATGTTTCTTTCCGAGATCCCCCATGCTTTCGACGTAATTGAATTATGTCAGGCAGAAAGAGAAGAGTAATACTGTGAGACCCTATGTTACTGGAGCTTGATTTTTTAGACCGCGAGATCGTGAATTTTTCAGTTTTGAAATAAATTGGCTTTAGCGGTAGTACTTTTTTCCACCCCACGAGTAACCAAAAGGAAATTAAATTGACCAAATAATATAGATAAATATACTTTCCTCATGGGAGAGAAGTGCTCTTAGTTAAAGTCCTCCTTCTCAGGAAATTCTCAATGAACTTGGTTCTAATGAATCAATTGGGTGAGGATGGGGGAAGTATCAAACCTCAACTAACTGAAGCAGCCCAGTTTGCTATGTAATTATTTGCAGATCCGCAAATCTCGACCAAATTACAGTACTCATTTCCTTTGAAACACATCGGAACGTCTCATTTTCCAACATTTTTACCGATTTGACTATGAGATATTTTGCACTCCATGTTGGGTATGTAAGTCGGGTAAATTCAAAGCCTCTATTCCCTCCTATCATTCTTTTCCAGCCCGACAACTCTGATTTTTCGTACAAATGATTTCGGTATTGCATATACAGACCTTTGAGGTCTAAATAGCATTCAGCGAACATCGAGATTTTTTAAATATTTTATTATAGCTATTAGTTTATTATTGTCCGACCCAAAATATGAAACATCAATGTAAAGCCGTGGTAAATGAGTATTATGGTTAAGATAGGATTCAAACATTAAATCTTACTAGCGTGAATGCGTGAAGCCATTCCAACAAAATTCAGCCCCCCTCCTCCCCTTTCAAATTATTTGGTAAGCTATTAGAATCTGATTTGTGGTTATAATAAGGTTGGTTTTACGAAGTTAGGTGTGAGGACCGCCGAATATGTACATAATTTACAGAATCGCCTTCCTTCTGGAAACGCAATCAACGAAAAGGAAAATACGTATATTAGCTAAAGCAACGACGAAAATCCACCTATTCAGTAAATTATGAATTAGGTAAATGAATCAATTTGAAAAAAAAATCTGCAAATTCTTACACACGGGTTGGTTATTCCTCGAATGGGGGAAACAGTGGGAGTGGCGGGTCCAGACCCATTCCAATCGATTCAGGGTCCAAATTTAGTGGAATATATGATACCCCACACGCCAGGCACCAGAAATCCTGACAAATACAAAGGGTGGATACATACCCATTTGACCCATAACTTCTTCCGGTGGGTGCCATCGTTCTGGGACACACATCATTGAATTCAGCGCCAAAATTTAGTGGGAAATGATACCCCACACGCCTAGGTAGCAGAAATCCCGAAAACACATAATCAAATGGGTAAGAAATACCCAATTTGACCCATTACATCTCCAGTGGGTGCCAATCGTTCTGGGATCCATTTTATTGGATTCAGCGTTCAAACTTTAGTGGAAAACTATACCCCACACGCCTAGGTAGCAGAAATCCCGAAAAACACTGCTTATTCAAAATGGGTAATAAATACCCAATTTGAACCCATAATCTTCCAGTGGGTGCCAATTGTTCTGGGACCCATTTTATTGGATTCAGCGTCCAAAATTTGTGGAAAATGACACCCCACTCGCCTAAATCACCCAAAATCTCGAAAATCCATTTTCAAAAAACACATTGACCCCACCCCCTCAAATTTGGTCCGATCGGGCTGAAAAGTTTCGAGGACATTCGGCTGGGAACAGACCCCTGACCCAAATTTCAGATTTTTAGAAAATTTTCTACTACCAAAAACGGCGCAGACGATGGACGGCGTACGGCGGACGGACATTGACCTTTTTTGATCAGGACATCATGAAACGTCCAGAAAAAAATTGTGAGCCAAATCGGAGATGTTGACCATTATCATGAAAACATAGGTTGATTATTCAAGGAATAACCAACCAAAATAGTAGATATGGGTGATTACTGTCAGAATCTTGCTTCATCATGGTCAAAATGATTACAAAATAAGAAAAGAAGTTACAAAATTTATTGATACCTTCGAGTTTGGTGAGAGGTGATCGGATCCTGGGACAATCAATTCCACGACACAGATTGTTAGGAACCATGTTAAGCGGTGTCCCACACGTCCAAGCTCAATTTAAACTCACAAAATGGAGTCTGTGTGTGATATCACAGATTATTTTTACGCTGCCAATAAGTCTGAATACACTTCGTCGCTCGAACAATGAAATCTCAACATTTTCAAATAGGTATGGAAGGAGAAATTCGATGTTAAATTATTCAAAATGTTCCCATCTGACAAGGTTTAGACAACACTGCCAAGGAATGGGCTTTTTAAACTGCTCTCTCAATAAAAACACCACTAAGTCGAAACAACATTCTCGATCCCTTATCTCCTTCGTAACACCACCTCCGACCCATCCTCGGTGAAACGACCGTTTAGAATAGATAAATTCCTTCATTTTCCATAGTTAGCTGTAGTATGTAAAACAGCGCAGATAAGATTCGTCTTTGTGGGTTTTGGACGGGGTCCAAATATTCCAGCTATTAGGGCGCGGAGGAACAGAAAGTAGTGACTTTCTTTTCCTGGACTTGGCTCATACACAGGCCAAAAAATTACGTTGGAATATTTAGTCAAGCAAAATAAAAAGCATGTGAGCGGGAGCGAGAAGCTCCACGTCGGGTACAGCACTTAGAGACCTGAGATAAGAAAGCGAAATTCTCTCTTCTTTACATTTCGTTCTGGTTGGCAATGTCACTGGGCTAAACTAGTTCACCGGCAAACAAAATGAATAGTTTTACAATACAATTCAGGCAATAAAATCACATGCAATTTTGTATAAGTGTGTTACAGAAACTAGTAAATTATAACTTCTTTCTACGCATGGATAAACGGAGTTAGAACGAAAAATCCCCCTAAAGGGAGACAGAAAAAAAGAACCGAGCGAGGACACCCGCTGTAATAAATGGCCGCTCGCAGACATATTGTTGATTTTCATTTAGAATTTGTTATATACACCATCCGTCAACTGAGATTAATTTTTTTAATGCCGTACACTCTCAACTTGCAATATAATATAACACCGTGACTCGGATTTCATACGAACAACTAGCCGCCCAGTGAGAAATGAATCGTTTCGAATATCGCGCAACAACTTTTTGTTTCTGCTGAGAACTTGAAAAATGCATTTTTGCTCGAGCGGTCTATCGATTTCTCTCCTCGACCACTTTATTGCTTCCAGGGGAAATTTGAACTTTTAATTAAACTCCACTGAGCTGTCACGTTACGATGACAAGGAAGTAGAGCACTCCTGTTATTGGAAGATAATTAAAAATAAAATTTAAAAATGTATTGAGTATTTTGCTCATTTAAAACTTGTCCATGAAACAAGGGAGGTGAAGATCACATCCGACCACATCCATTGTTCAGCCTGCGAATCGGTTTGTTCGGATCTTATTCTAGGGGTATATAGTATAAATATGATTAGCTCAGATGGACTGACGACACAAGAGCGGCAAGCTCGGAATAAATTATATATTATACCCGAGTTAAGATTAAGGATCCTGGTAACGTAGAAAGGAACTTTGGGTATGATGCAACAACTGCTAAGATGTTCCTGGCCTTCAATCGTGACTGATGGAAAAGACGGGTTATAAGGTGTGTGTTTCCTGTGGTTACTTTCAAGCACATGTGCTTTTCATCTGAAGGCTGCAAGAGGAAAAGGCCAAGTAGTCAAATAGTTTGGTGTTTGCAGGGGGAGGGTGGGGGGGGGGGGGGCAAAACAAAGAAAATTAAAGTTATTTTAATAGGTATGTCGAAGAACTTTACAATAACAATGCAAGTACAAGATCATTGTAGGTATTCGAATTACAAAAATAAACCAAGGTGTCTGAGCAGTACAAAGGAATTTTGATGTATTTATTGAGCGTGTGAAATACCTACCTCAATCAAGGCAATTAGAGTTTGAATTATAATTGTTCGCTCTCGTCTCAGGACTTATTACTGTTGTGTTAAAATATATATACTTTTGAAATACTGGTTTCTCTCAGAATCACGAACTTTCGCCAACAGGCTAAAGGAGGTTATACCGAGAAATAACACGAACCCTCTACTGTACGAGCTTCTCTTGGAACAGATGAGTTTGGCCGTAGTTATCAAAGAGGATGGCGTACCTTAGGGTAACTTTTTCGGTCCTGTCACCCGAAAATGGAATCGAAACACGGTTCGTGAAACCTTTTAATTCAACCGTCGCGTCTGTCAGAGCCTCTCTCACCCTATACATATTCATTCTAGCGATTCTCGCATTTCGGATGATTTTCTGGGAGTTGGGAAAGATGGAACGACCGGGTGGATGATGAAAAAGTGCGGTAAAACTGATGAGAATTCTAACCGGTGAGGGAAGTTCAAAGGAGAGAGAAAAAGGACCAACGAGTTAATTATTCCTCGGTATTCCCCACGTGGGAAAGAATCATCCCGAAATTTCACTCCTCACACTCGACACAACTAGCATTCGTGAAGCGAGTGAGACCTCAACAAATGGGCCGTTGAGGTAGAGTATTCCATGGAGGTTCTGAATATAACTAACGCGAATGTGCTTATCCCCGGAAGGTGCCTACCAACCAACACATGGTGAGAAAAGCTTATCTCGCTCCCTCGCTCTTCTTCCTTTTGTATTTAGGGACCAGCGGCTCTGTTTCCCTATCTGCAGCACTGCGGTCTCGTTTTTTTGTTAAACTAAAACTCGTATGAAAATGAGGAAGAGCTCTAAATGGAGAATTCTCCAGAGAGGCTCATCCTTGAAACGTAATCTCCAACATTCTTTGCGTTACGTGGAATTATCTAGAGATTAGTACGGTTTTTGCTGAAAAGACTCATCTGGATGTTTGGGTTTGTGAGGGACCAAGGCAAAGGCAGCATCAAATTTTGTGAGTCGACACAAATTTTTAAAACCATTTTTTTTTCATAATCTCGTCCACAACGCAGAGCAATCGATTTGGCGATACATTCAACGTTGAGATTGTTTTTTGTATATATTATGGAGGCAGATATTCTCGTTGTGAAGAGGCTTACTCAGGGTCATAACTCTCACAATACGCCCTCAGTAAAGTGACTGACACAACATACCTAACCCGACGATCACATTCGACACTCGACGAGGCAACAAAACCCGTCCCTCCAGAAGTAAAGTATTGTGTTACCTCAACAAATACTCTTCTGAAGAGACAATGTTTTCACTGGGAGGGCAAGCGCCACTACAAGGCATCAAATAGCTGGAGAGCCCTACGGGTTTCGGTTAAACATTTCAATTGAAAGGATTGGAGTGGAAAAACCCGGGCAAGATGAAGAGTTTCAGAAAGGAAAAACGTTAGCTTTTTTCCCCCCACCCTTCAACGCAAAATAAAAGGAGGAGTCAGGGAAAGAAATGAGGGGCAGGAAAAAGCCAAGGTAACACTACTCTACAGCCCAACGGGTGAAATGGTAAGGAGAAGAGAAGAGTTGTCTGAAAACGCTGCAATCCTCCAGTTACCCCGAATACCGATCCGACCCACAGTGGGAGCCTCTTTTTCTGTTCGGGCATCCCCACCCCTCTCGGTAGGATGTAATGAGGTCAACCTGAATTGAAGAAGAAAAAAAAATCTCCATTAAATGGAAAAGGAGCTCGACAGTACTCCACTCCCGCCAGTCCTCGAGCTACTTTTTCTCTTTTCTTTTCCCCCCATTTATTTATGTTTCAACCAATAAAAATGAAGAAGAGGGAGGAGAAAGAAGATTGTCACATTGAGCGTCTTGTAACTTTTCCCTTTCCGTGGCAAAGAACAGACAAAAAAGGATATATAAAATGCCCTTTTGCAAGATTGAATCCTCTTCATTTTACGAGTGATGGGGTGTGCATTTCACGTCAGCAAAATGGATTTGTCCAAGATGATACAGTCAGCATAACATTCCACTTTACATCATAGCAGGTAATGAGTGGAAAGTAATCACAATGCTCCAACAGGGTTAGATCTTGGAATATGTTTTTTTTTTGCTTACGCCGCCAAGTGGGATGTTTTCGTGGGGCAGGAAATAATTAAGATAGAGCACATACAAGCCAATTTAAGCATTGTATGCCTGACGTTGCTCCGCAAGCGATTGATCATTTAAAGTCGGTGAAAAAGTTAAGGCAAAGTTCATTTGGCTGTTGTAGCCTCAGTTTGCCTGATGCTGAGTCGACCAGACATGAGAAACCATTGTTTGGGTATGGGCTCAACCCAACCGTGTAGTACATTAGGTATGCATTGGCATAAAGCAGCTAGCGGCCCCGTCTTCGACCCGTTGGAGCTGCTTAGCAACCTGTGTGTTGCAGAGGTAGCCAGCCTATAAAAACTCAGCGTAAAGATAATGAAGATCCTACAGGAAAAGAGGTTCTGCGATTTTAGTTGAACAAATGCCGAACTCCAGTTGTGCTTAAATTCGACCAAATCTCTGCTTTAAAGACACGCAAGTGACTGCAGCTTATTTGTTCAGTTTTCTTCATTCAAACGATAGTACATTCAGAGTTGAATATTCATATTATGATTATAATACACGTCGTTTATCCAGAATGTGTATAGCATTTGGTCTTCTCCAACCTTTTTATTCGCATCCAAGTGATTTTACTCCACGAATGGAAAAAGCGAGGGAGTACATAAACGGTATCGGAACGAATAATACGGCAAGGTAGGAACTGAAAGAGAGAAAGAATGAAATAAAGGTTATGTGGATGGTAAATCTCGGTATGTCGTGCCTGTTGGAGACAGTATGGATTTGTCATTGATAGGCCCCAAAGGCGGGCCGGGGCGGGTCGTTACCATTATAGGACTCCAGAAGGATACATGAACCTCCAGTATCATTCTGGAATCCTCTCCCCTTCAGTTCTCAGATCTCTCCTTGAAAACCCCTTCATATTCTCCCTATACGAGCTCCAGGAATCGGGCTTTTTTCTTATACGAGAATTTTTTCCCCTGAGGTTCCTTTTCGTCATTACCGTTCCTCTCTTTCAGAAGGTAGGGAGGTATCTATTTCGAATCAATCACAAAGGTCATTATGATTCGAGTCGCATAAAATTGCAATTTCGCGAAGTTCGTCGGAAAAATTAGACTTTCACCTTTTCCCCCCACGAGATTAAGAAGAATATTCTTCGTCGTAAGAAGGAGAATTATTCCGTAATGGTTCATTATAGCAGGTGGATCGCTCTCATCTGGGGGATCTTCAAGGTCCCCAATAAAAGGACCCAATGGACATTATCACGCGACCAATCCCATTATCGGAAATCAGTTCAAACCCCAGCTTTATCGATTCTACTTATAAATTTGGTGCGGAATGATATCTACTATTCACGCCTTGATCACTAAAATTCGGAGAATTGCGCTAAATCGTTTTGAGTGCCCAAATGGGCTCACTAAACAAAATTTCAGATCTATAGTAAAAATCCATCGCCGAAAACGGTTTGGACGGCATCAGAATCTAGAATCTTCATGTCAAAGTTTTAGGGTGAACGGAACAATCGAGTTACTTGGAGAACAACTTACCAAAATTGATCAAACATTTCAATTTTATTTTCATTTTGAGAGCCCTAAATAGTTTAATCATGCTAGAATTTGAAGGGAGGTTCTGTGTATATCTATTCGAAATCGAATTTTAGAGAGTTATCTTATATCTGGTAAAGTAATAATAAAAAAAAAAAAAATAAATAAAATAGTGAATGTTGAATAGGGAAATTGGTATTTTCACCTTCAACTATATATTTTTGATAAATTAGGTAGGTAGTCAAACAGTAGGTATAGCCGAACTAGTGGAACACATGTACTATGTCGTACGTAAACAATTATGTTCATGCTAACTATTAGGGTGTCTTGTTAATTGGTGGACCACTTTTGCAAAATTAATTATTTTTCAACGTAAAAAAGGGATATTTCTTGTTGGGATTCTCAACGACGACGTATTTGAAATCAGAAATAAAGCATCTAATCGGGGTAAATTTTTCTTTATTCTTACTTCTGGATGGTCTTTTGCGAGCAGAGAATGCGGGAATACGAAAGCAGGTACCTTCGTGAAGGCCTCATGGGTTGAGTGGTAATTCACCCTGAAGAAGTGAGACATCATCTTCGGCTGACGTCTCACGTAGCGGTCGGTAAGATATGACTCAGGGAGATTGTTAAGAGAGTAGGCGCGGAAAGAGAAAGAGAGATAGAGTGAGAGCTCCATACAGATGGGAATCTCGAGGAAGTTGGCAGGTTTTCATGCGTTTCAACCGCAAAGATTAACACGAATACAGTTTCTCCTGGGATGACCCCGAGGACTACATTCTTACCTCAACTCTCTATTTACCCGTTCCCTCCGACCCCCCTTCGTCATCACATTTTCCATACCGCGGAGCTTCCACCTGCTTGAGATAACAGCGAAGTTAGCACTGTCAGCCTTATCTACTTTGCGGTGGCAGTTTGATACACTCTGCGCAAAGGAAGAACGCTCCAGCTCAAACTCTCAAATATCAACGAAACAATTTCAGCTTCTCCCGAGCCGCCACTGAAAGACAAATATAACGTTTACTTTGAGCGTGGGTTGTGTTATCTGAGGTTGCGGCTGTGCGGCGAAAAGTTTTCAAACCCAAAATATACGCGCTCTGTCATGTCATAATAAATTTCTCACATTGAATTTTGAGTCCCGAATCAACACTAGCGCTAGTTATTTTGTTCAGAGCTGAGGAGGAGAACGCCATTTCTCGTTCGCCCGGAAAAACAAATTAAATCAACAAACTCGGTACGATATTTAGCTGTCACGATCCATATTCGTGTTTCGTGGGGCTTTGCTCCAGTCCATCCAAATTAAGAGCAATTTTTCAAAGCTATAGTTATTATTTCAAGAAATAAAAAGTGCGTTTGCGATTCATGCGGTCATGGGTTTTACGCTATAATGGTTATGTAGGTTCAAATATCTCTCAAAGGAGAACGAGCGAAAAAATCTCTCCAAACACTATCGTGAAACCTAAGAGGGCGAGCGTTAACCTACCCCTCCTTCAAGACAGATGCGTATTGCGGGTCTTTGCAGAAGCTCGACAGCCGTGATAACCGGAAAGTAAATAGGAAATTCCTTCACAGAAGTAAAACGCGATGGCTCACAAGCTGACAATATTCCTTCACGGAATGAAGGGTACGAAATGCCGGAAAAGGCGATGAGGGAAGGAAGGTTACGAATCCAAAATTAAACGGCCTATCTCATAACAGGGAGAAAACGCTCCAATTGATCCCTTTTCACGAACCAGCTGTCGAATCCGCTTTATTGGAACAAAGCTGTGCTCTAGCTTCCCTGCCCAATTTTCTCCTCTCCCAAATCCGAATATATCCAATATTTCGTGTGTTCTGTAAGAGGTTCATCCATCCGAGAGCTAGCAGGCCTCCGAGTCTCGTAACCTACATCATTTGGTAAGCGAGGGTGGGCGTATTTTTATACCGACATCCTATCGGCAATACTAAAAACGGAGCTCAATCTGTTCCTTCCAGATATTGATACTTTATTCGAGATTCCTGTAGAGCTGTCGATATACAGCCGGTTGAATATTTCGACGAGTATAGAGCTGACAGGAGGGAGAAAAGCTGATAGAAGTGAAATGTGGTCATTATGGGAGTATGACACATTGTGTCAAGTTTACGAAACACACCCTCGTTTGTCAAATAGGACTCAGGTTAAAGGAGACTAGTCACATAATTTCTACTCTTCAATAGTAGAAATATAGACGAATCCTCAAGTCTCTAGGAGTGCTACGATTCGGTAGGGGAAAACTCACTCAACGAGCCTATTTAGCGCTCTTTGTGACTTCTACTCGAAAATTACCGACTACATAGAAACCCAATCTCCACGAAATAAAATGTAAAGGGAGTCAAGACACTTCTAAAGAATGAAGCTTGATGGGGTTTCACCACTGTGAGACTGTGTACAGAAATCTTATTTTCCTTTGTAGGCGACTTGATAACATTGTCTCAGAGAAGGCTGTACGAAACCGAATGTATTCACCAACCCACTTCCAGCTAGACGAACCATAGAAGAGAACCTCAGAACCTCGCGGAGAAAGAGAATTCGGCGGGGGATCCCAACGTTCCGATAAACTTTTTCCCAACGACCTCCAGCCACCGTACACCTCCCGATCCAACCCTATCAAAATAAACCCCTGGCCAGGGCCGTCTTGCTTGTATTCCTTCCTAGTGAATTATTTATGCATTGAGGCTGTCACACGGAAGGTCATGAATATCCTAGACGTGAGGCCACGGCACAACGGGGGAGCATTTTGAAAAGACCGAAACATTCCCGAAGTAGGTAGGTGACGGTAAGAGCTGCCTCACAAACATGAAAACACTGTGACTGGGAGAAAGTGTGCAGGTTAATACACGTAAGTAGGGAGCGTTCATGAAAATAATAATGAAAAACACATGTGAAATAAGACCTTTCGCTGATTCTGATTGGATTGAAATTGGTTATAAAATGGTCCTGGAGAGCATTAACTAAATGACATGGAATATGAGCAAAATTTTGTAGTTGTAGTTCGATAGAGAGCATTTGAGAATTTTCTCTTCGTGATCATAACTTTGTAAGTTCTAAACTTCTTGATGATTAACAGAATATCGAATTTCAAATAATCAAATAAAAGTAGGGTACCCCCTGTAGGATTCATTTCTTGTATGTAGAAAAGCCTATTTCGCTCAGAAAAAATTAACTCAGTAGAGGAAGCAGGCATCTACAAATAAATTGAATTAGCAATAATCGATTTCAAACATCTACTCTTCATTTGAAACTCACATATTATGTGGAACTACTTACGGTCCTCTCTCCGAGGTTACGAACTCTGCAATGTAGAAAAGCAGTTCCGCCCAGCTGAACCGTATTATTGACGACTGTGTTGTTGTCGAAGGTCGGTTCTGTCATTCTTTGATACTCGTCAAAATTGGTGAACCACAGCCCGGCTCCATCGTTCCCTCGTGGAGCCAAACTGTCAGTTTTTCCTGCGAAATGAAAGCAATTTGTAATATATGCCAATGTAAAGAACGAGAAGTTAGTGAAAGTTCTAGAGGAGTAGGGAGATTCAACGCGAAATTAATTTCATCGTAATTTACCATCGAAGAAGGATATCAAAGTAAACATAATATACCGGAGTAATATTTGCTTACAAGCCTTGTTAGCGAACAATCAAGTCGTTCGAAAAACATGAGCTGCAATTTTAGTATTTCCAATTCAACATTCCACGATCGATCCCCAACGGCATCAAACAAAAACTACTGACTCAAACTCCGAAGAAACGATGAAAACTGGGATCCGGTCTTATACGATGGTGTTTGGAGTACAAGACGGCCAACTTCGCTGAGGAAGTTATTGAAATTAATAGGCTGAAGACCGGCAATATTAAACCACAGCCGAGCGGTTTCCTTCGGCGATGGTTTAATGCACCCTCTGGAACAGATTTCCCCCCTCCCCTTGCTAAGCTAACCATCGGAGCTAATAAATTCGACATCGCCTGCAGATCACGGTGGCGGATCAAAGTTTGAACAAAGAGGAATTCCAGCTCAAAGGTCAACATTGCGAATATTTGAGAATAAAACGGTCCGTACCGTCAAGGGACATGAAAGTGGGGCTATTTTTCAGGTTCCGCGTAATTTCGTAGGGTATAAGACGTCATCAGAGGAAAAAATAGTAAATAAAATGAATCAATAGGTGCATGAAACTTTTTGCGTCATTTTTCTAGGAACTTATTGACGAATGAGCACACTTTTCTATAGTTGGTATACCCATATAATCTTAATTGCATGAATTCATCATTTCAATCGGCTTCCTTCGTGCAAGAGCGAGTTCGAACTAACCCTGCAATATTCATCGGAATTCCGCCGTGAATGAAACATCAGGGCAACCAAGGCTACAGTCAATGAAACTCCTAAAACACACAACTGCCTTTAGTTTTTGGAGAAAAGAAGAACAAATAAATTATGGAGGCTTTTATTAGGATGGTGGACTACGACCGGCGTAAATATACATAGTTAGGGGAATATAATTTCACTTTGATTTTACAAGAATAGGCAGACGTCAATATTGGTTTTTTAGTCCTTAAATAATAATCAACCTATGTAATCATGTTTAGCTCCACCACTTCTATTGGCCCCATAATTTGACACTGTAGGTACGTTTCATGGTTCCTCAGCTCCAAAAACCTAAATATACGCCGCCCTTAGTCCGCGCCGTTTTTCGGTAGTTGAAAATTTTCTAAAAATCTGAAATTTTGTTCAAGGACATCATACCGGCTCTAGCTGGTCTCAAAAAGTATCAGCTTAAATTTGGGGAATGCAGGCAAAAAAATGTGTTTCATGAAACTCGATTTTTGGGATATGTTCGGAACCAGGCATGTGGGACATCATTTTCCATAAAATTGTGAACGCTGAATCCATTGGGACGGGTTCCGGTCCGATCGCCGCCTCCTGGAGGGGGGTATGGGTCAAAATGGATACTTATTTTGAAAGTAGGGTTTCGATATTTTCGGCTACCTAGACGAGTGGCGTATCATTTTCTACTAGATGTTGGACCTTAAATTGATTGGAATGAGTCCGGGACACTCCACACTCACTGTTTCTCCCAAGCTCCTGCTTCAAGGAATAATCAAGCATTGTGGAAGAATAATCAATAAGAATGAATCAACCATTCGCGGAGTTTTACAGGTTATTCATGGTTGGCTGTAATGGTCGTTAAAATGTAACGTGGAAATTTCAACGCCCTACACGATATAATATACCTCGAATAGGTTGATTAATACGTCCGTGATATTGGAAAGCGTCAGAGACTACAAGTAGTGAGTATTTGTCGTTTCCAGAGCACTTTTGGGCTAAGTCCAAGACTGTGCGGGGGGTGGAAGTTAGGGCAGGAGGGGTACAACTTAGCCCCCGAAACAATACGTTCTGAGGGGTAAGTCCGGTTGACGTCACAGACCCCCCTGGACTTAACTGACGTCAAGAGGGCCTCACCTGGACTTAAGCCCCCCTCCCTCGTCCAAGAGGTGGAGGGGCGATTATTTCTACTGAGGTAGAGAGGGGGGTATATCCGAAATGACCCCCTCTCCTGGACCTAAGCCTACCCTCCCTCGTCCAAGAGGTGGAGGGGCGATTATAACCCCCTCTCCTGGACTTAAGCCTACCCTCCCTCGTCCAAGAGGTGGAGGGGCGATTATAACCCCCTCTCCTGGACTTAAGCCTACCCTCCCTCGTCCAAGAGGTGGAGGGGGGGCGATTATTTCTACTGGGCTAGAGAGGGGGGTATATCCGAAATGACCCCCTCTCCTGGACTTGCTAAGTTGTACCCCTCCTGCCCTAACTTCCACCCCCTTCCGAGGGAGGGGGGCTTAAGTCCAGGTGAGGCCCTCTTGACGTCAGTTAAGTCCGGGGAAGTCTGTGACGTCAACCGGACTTACCCCTCAGAACGTATTGTTTCGGGGGCTAAGTTGTACCCCTCCTGCACTACCCCCCCCCCCCCCCCCCCGCACCGTCTTGGACTAAGCCCAAAAATGCTCTGGAAACGACAAATACTCACTACTACTACACAACTTGAGAATATTATGTATTCAGCTTTATTGAAAACGCATGGCCACAAGTGAGACACATTCCATTGGTCTCATCGAGTGAGAATTTAAAAGTGAGCCTTTGACTGAAGTGAATACGAACAGGCATGAAAGGCTTCAGGACTCATCAATGATATATAATTAGAAAGAATTTGACAGTAAATACAGTCAGAAGCTTTATAGTGCGAAGGTAATTGAATGATTTTATAACGTTAAGTACATATTTTACGTTAATCCACATATTTAAACCCATGTTACCTCCCTCTGCTCATACTATGTTTGTTAGAATTGTGCCAAAATCAGTATCTAACAAAACAAAACAAAAATCAACATAAGCTGGGTAGTCTGTGTAAAAAAAAAAAAAAGAAAAACTTGTTGGACTACGACAATGAAACTGGATAAAGTTGGATAAAGAAGCGTTACCTCCTTGCAATCAAGTAAACAAAGCTTCTACCCAGAGACTCCGCCCAACTATTACAAGCTAAGCCTCTAAATTGGGAACGGAACCGTTTGCCTATTAACATTTAAGTGGGGTTAGGAGTTTCCATACTGCGGATTTCTAGAGGGAGATTCGTACTACGGGAAATTCGACCTTGGGAACCGAAATGGGCTTCGGCCATCAATCTGAATGATTTATTACACTTTCTATGGTGAGGATAAATCCGTCGTGATGTCGCTTTCTTTGAGTGACACTCTCAACAGGAAATTACGCGGGATTGAGTAGATTTCCATGTATAGAAAGGTGCCAAAACCATTATAGTTGATGAACGGATATTGTTTATTTATCCGAATCTCTTCAATCTGGCCGTAAATGTTTGTTCAAGGATGAATTTTTTGATGAGTTGACTCCACAGAGTTTTCTACTAGTACAACACTTCGCTGACATAACATAGTGAAGGCATCCAACATAATATTACTCGTAAGTAAATATTATTCATATTTTTCCGTCTTCTAATTTTGGTTGGTTATTCCTCGAATAATCAACCTATGTTTTCATGATAATGGTCAACCTCTCCGATTTGGCTCAAAATTTTTTTCTGGACGTTTCATGATGTCCTGATCAAAAAAGGTCAATGTCCGTCCGCCGTACGCCGTCCATGTTCTGCGCCGTTTTTGGTAGTAGAAAATTTTCTAAAAATCTGAAATTTGGGTCAGGGGTCTGTTCCCTGCCGAGACGGGTCCTCGAAAAATGGATTTTCGAGATTTTGGGCGATCTAGGCGAGTAGGGTGTCATTTTCCACTAAATTTTGGACGCTGAATCCAATGAAACGGGTCCCAGAACGATTGGCACCCACTGGAGAAAGTTGATGGAATATCTTATACATTCCATGTAACATACGAACTACATATTGCTCTCCTTAGACTGTTAGTGGTCATGAGGGTTTGCAGCTCTGTTCATTTAAGTCTCAAGTCACTCCTTCTTCTAGAGTTGTAAGAAAGTGAGTACAAAAATATATTGTTCAAATTGTGATCCGCGAGTTATAATTCCCATTTTCTCACCAAGAAAGTTCAAGAGAAGTAATGGGTCAAATTGGGTATTTGTTACCCATTTTGAATATGTGTTTTCGGGATTTCTGCTACCTAGGCGTGTGGGGTATAGTTTTCCACTAAATTTTGGACACTGAATCCAATTAAATGGGTCCCAGAACGATCGGCACCCACTGGAAGAAGTTATGGGTCAAATTGGGTATGTATCCACCCATTTTGTATGTGTCAGGATTTCTGGTGCCCAGGCGTGTGGGGTATCATATTCCACTAAATTTTGGACCCTGAATCGATTGGAATGGGTCTGGGACCCGCCACACCCACTGTTTCCCCCATTCGAGGAATAACCAACCCGTGTGTAAGAATTTGCAGATTTTTTCGTACTCAAATTGTGCATGAACATTCATGATCTCATTTCCTAACACAAGTTCAAAACGATATCTTCTTTTTCTAAATGACGTCGGTGTAAGTCAAGCGCGATCAAAATGCTGAGCATGAGTTTTGTTTTACATACTGACTCAATAAAGATGGAACGTGAGGCTGGTGCTTGAGAAAAACTCGCAACGCGAATGTAATTTGGATTCAGATCGCGATCTGATTGTGTTTGCGTGGAACAGTGGCGGATTTTAATTAAAAGTAATAACCACGCTGGTTTTAAGACCCCTTATTTATTGGAGCAAATAATTCGGGGGTAGAATGTGCGAGGGAGGATCAGAGGGGGCAGTGAGTTTAGACTAATTTTAGTGGGTTGGTTGGACAAAGATATGCTGTCCCGCATACTAGATCTAAACCCTTCTGGTCGTCGTAATTAGTACATCGGCATCGTGGGAGTGGGGAAAGGGGTTCCCGTACTCCCTCTAGCCTGGCCATATCCTCTCGCTTATTCGTCAGCCCCCACCCCATCACTAACCCACTCCTTGGCACTATGGTGAGAATACTAATCCAGCGAGTAGGAAGAGGATGATGAGGCTGGAGGGTTAGTTTATTTTCTCCCCCACCCTCTCGGTCTTTCATCATCAACCCCCCTCCCCCGACACGCCCACACAAACCGTTTTAAGCCGTTTAAACGCTCCCTACTGTTCCACATTCCGTTAAAAGACTGTAGGACGCGAGCTGAATAAGCTAACGACAGACGACGAGAAACCACATCGATAAGGGGCACCCTCGACCTCAAAAGGTATCTTTTTAAATGGAAGGTAGAGAGGCTGACTTAGATTTATGGCAATGTCTCTACACACATTGACGCTTTACAGAATCATAAGAACTTAGCAGCCATTAACTTCATTTTCTCTATTAGTACACGTGAATATAAGCTAAAACGTACTCCAAAATGAATCTAAACAAAAATTAATTCTGTCCGATTACCAACGATAGTTGTGCAATC
Organism: Cyrtorhinus lividipennis; assembly: GCA_019603395.1. Lineage (NCBI taxonomy): Eukaryota > Metazoa > Arthropoda > Insecta > Hemiptera > Miridae > Cyrtorhinus > Cyrtorhinus lividipennis. The sequence goes on along the minus strand of CM034002.1, from coordinate 25,419,723 downwards.
GTCTGCTTATCAGACATTGCAAGCAAGATGTTGCTCATTGCAGCCGTATTGCACGTAAAGCGTCGTTTGTAGCATTATCATTCGTTTTAGGTGTTGTCCGTTAGACAAAAACGCAAGATTATATCCATAATAGGTCGCCTGATAAGGTAACTGCTTAATGCAATAAGGTCGTATGTACATGAATAGGGCACAATGAGAAACCCTGAACCTATCTGCGCTAAGGTGGTCGTATCTTAGCCGGCTAATCTCACTGGAACTCTCTATTGTCCCGTAAAAGGGGTCTGTAAGCCAAAACGTTTAGGGAGCCCTGTAATAGATAATTACTTCAATCATCACAGACACAGGCTCGACAGATGTTTGTAGTACAACTTTGGCATAGGAACTCCTCGTTTAGGCCAAGGAAAAGGGCTTTTCAATTTTCTATTGAATGTCTATTGAAACTTGGGAACACGATCCTCGTACGAAAACGCAGTTTTGACTACATGTTTTCCGGAAGTAATATGTATGAAAGAGCATCTCAAGCTGAGATGAGAAGAGCTGGTTGTACAGAAAGCAGACTATAATTGTATTCGATGATTCTAATTGTAATAAATTGAAATGGAGGAAAGGAGGACATTCAAATGAAATCACATGGTGGATTGCTCGCCCTCCCACAGAGCCTTCTGACAACTGTATGCTGCCTGAAGAATTTCCATTTTTCAATTTGCGCAGAAAATCTTATTTGTCAGTACATGGGCCTTTTCTGGTCCCGTCAACCGATCGAGCTCCTTCCAAGTGATCTGAATTTCTTTACGTTCTCTTTGATTAATGCATTCCCGGAAATCGTCGACTTCGTACAAGCTACTCAGTACAAATAACCAGTTAGCCGATCCTTTACAACGTCAATATAACGTTCGCTTGGTGTATCATCGAAAGTGATGAAGGGAGAGAACATCAATGATAAGAAATAAACAAGAGAAAAGTAGAGCGAGAGAAAGCCCACAAGAAAGCATCAACCTCTGGATGAAAAGGTGAAATATGAAGCGAGCCCTGGAAGGTCGACAATATCGAAAAGCTTGAACTTACACCGACTGCCTGATCGATATAAAATGAGAGAGCTTGTGTTTACGTGTGAGGTCATTTCATTCCTGTAGAAACGCCCCTGGGAAACGAGGAAAACCTTTTTTTCGGGAGAGGAGCTGTTGTAAAGGCCTCTGGAGGGTGATTGAATGGACCCAACTGGGATCCTGTTTCTGCGAAAGCTCTGGGAGGTCGTGTGGTTTAGGAGTTAAAGACCCGTTGGCCTTTCAGTTTCAACCCAAATCGTTTGGGTTTTGTTGTGGAAAACTCAACAAGTTTTCAATGGAGTCTTCCCCTTCATTCGTATTCGAGATTGAATAGATCAAATCATGCACATTATTCGGATCAACGGTTGAAAAGGAGAAGAATGGGTGTTTTTGCCGTCGAACCCCGTCGCTGACCTCGTTGACCTCTTCCAACTCAGATGACGAATATTCGAAAGGCCTCTTTCTGACTCAGCCTGAATGGGGATATTGGAGAAATCGTATACTGTTTACATTTGAGGTACTTGGCAGCGCTACTTACGTAATGGGGCCTTGACTCTCAGTGTAACGCCATCGTGTTTAAAAATACATTTATAAGAGGCTAAAAGGAATATTAAGCAGATGCCAGACAGGCTCCATTCACTCATGTAAAAAAGTTTGATTTTTTAAATATCCTAAGCCAGGGTCTCAATAATTAAAGCTATATACCAACCACTGGCATTTATCTGAACCATTAGGAGCTGATTGAAATGTACTCAACTGTCAATATGTATGATACTATTAACCATGACACTACTACTTATGATCTTCATGTGTATAATGTGAGGCGGAATTGATACTCAAAGCTCTTTATAAGTAAGTAACTGATTGAGTAGGTGTTAAGTATTAATTTAGCCTAATTAATTCAATACTAATCCAGTAAGAATTAAGTTACACAGTAAATCATATATTCAATTACCATTGCTAACGGATAAGCGGCAGATATGATGTTCTGTTCTGATGAATGTCGTCGGAAGTGGAAAGTGTATCAGTATCAGTTGTATGAGTGTCGTCGGCCATTAAAGAAACGGTCTGATCTATCTTTCTAAATGGTGTTAGGTGTTGAGTTAGTATTAAACGTACAAGAGTATATCACTTTTACTGTATATAACTTTTGGTATCACACATTTTGAATGAATGAAATCGGATAGTTTTTATCCTCTTTTCACTAAACAACGGTACATGTATATTTTTTATCTCATCTGTATTGATTGAAATATAAGCTGTGAGTGTCAAAAGAATATCTGCAATCTACACTAGGACGACAAACAGCTCTAATGAGACTCATTTGAAGACTTAGATGAAGAATGGGATGTACACCTCCCCAAAAATGACGGATTTTAGCATGGAATATGTTTTTACCGAAGTCTATAGCGGTCTAAGACCGGTAGCCGATGACGGTGGAAGGACATCATATTTGATCTAGACACCTTGACACCCCTGAAAAAAATTTGGTCCGGTTCGGAGAGGTTGACTTTTTACATATAAACATGGGTTGGTAATTCCTTGAATAATCAACCCATCAACCCAAAACAAGTTTCCCTGTTTCGTGATCTGAGCAGAGATTACCAGGAAGTCTGAGGGGGCCTCCAAGCCTCGAATTGCAATTATAACGGTATTGTATTTCAATACTTTCTCAAGACTCTTTTAACATCAGCCACAAGCAACAACACACTCAACATTGTGAATTGTCTCAACAACAAATAATTTTATTCAGCATAACAAACAATCCTGTAAATTAGTTCCACTTTCTCTAACAATCATCGACTGACGGAAAAGTTCATTTATTCATCCTCACATTTTCTGTATCCTATCAAAATGGTTACGTGAACTTTTTTTGTGGTTGAAACCCAGCTAGAGATTCAAAAACCTGCACTGGCACGCAAGAGAAGTCACAGGCAGTTGGTACAAAGAACAGGATTGAATAAGATAGCAACCCATCGTTCAGGTGGAAAAAGATTTGTAATTAGTCCGCTCAGCAAAGCCAATGGGAGACGAGAAGAAGTGGAAGGGCTGAGCCGGGAAGGAAAAAAGCAATATATTTTCTTTGTAAGGAGAGTGGGCACCGGGAATTGAATGGCTGGGCGATTAGCCGGCTCGTCAATTCATCGTTAATTGATTCTCTAATTAATTTTCGGAGGAAATCGATGGTTGGCAGGCTTCGGACGTTTTTCTCTTGTAGAACAATCCCGTTTAGCCCCAAAGGAACTTCCTTTTTTGTCAAGACACGAAGAGCACGAAAGGAATCTCTAGAGGAAACGTATCGAGGATCCAACATCAACCGACCCGAACCTTATTGGTTCCATCACCCGGAGTAGGTCCTGCGGGAGTTTGATGACCAGAGCGGATGACGTCATTCCCAAAAATTTTACGCTCAATCTTAATAAATGTCGGGAATGGCTGAGAGTTTGAGAAAAACATCGACGAGGAATCAAATTGAGAGCCCACAGAAAATGGGATATTTCCGCAACAGAGGTATTTGGCCATTTATTGTAGAGGTATACAACAAGCCTTGTTCGAAGTAGATGAAAAGGAGATCTCCTTTCCGCTGGCCGGAATCGGTACGCACCCAGCTCAGTCGATTCACCATACAACATTTAGTGGAATATGAAACCCCATTTGCTTGGGATGTGAACAAACTTGAAACTTGAAATGCCAAATTTAGAGCGAAAGCTGGAGGGATTGACCTCAGGCATATAGACAAACGGTTACGTCGTCGTTTTGGGAAAGATTTCAAAGCATCGTTGATGTGAGGTCTGCAACGTAAAAAGCGTGTAGAAATCGTGATTTCGGGGCAAAGCGTTCCCATTGCGAAAGTCAAACAAAGCTTCCACTGCTAAGCAGACACGGAAGCAACACTAACTAAAAAAACCTGCTCAGTGGTAAATATAATGAAGGCTAAATAATTCAACGTCTATACAGATGATCGCTCAAACAACTTCAACAATGCCAAGTTGTGCAGTTGAACGAGCTTTCGTCGATCACCCTCACCAGCCTGCGGAAGAAACGGAGTTGAGGAAATAAAAAAGGGATTTCCCCTATACATCTTTGTACCGCGTGTAACGAAACGGTTGTATCTCTACATCACAGGAGTTCTCGTTCAAGTCCATTTGGAAAGCCGAGTCCGAGGAGCAGTTTAAAAGCAACATAATGGAGATCCCCTTCTGAGCCACCTGGGCGCCTAGAAAAATCCCATTCCGAGTTCACACTGAGGAGGAGGGCTACGTTGGAAAGGGCCGGAAATCCGGCAATTTCGTATAATTAAACCTTGTTAGAAACATCTGCTCCTTCTTTCGAGGACGGGAGAAGGGAAAAATGATCTCATTAAAATGTTTGAAGAGCTTGAGGTCTTATGTGCTTCTTTCAGCTCTCAGCGTGCCCTGCATTCTCTGCTAAACAACTGGGGAAACCTTCCTACACTCTCTTTACTTGGTGCTGGCTTTCGAGCCTAGGGAAAACACCCCAGCCGAGTCAGTGGTTTTTGAGTGGATGGTCCGTGAGGGGAATGAGGGAAATTATAACTCTCTCCAATGTCTGAAAGAAAGGATTCTGGCCCGAGAGAAGTTTGATTCATTCAGTATGAAAAAGAGGGCATCATGAAGGCTGGAATTTAGGTAGGGTTGGTTGATTTTGATTTTTTTTTGGAGCTGAAAATAAGTTAATAACATCCCGTAACTGAGACTAAAGACCAAATTTCGTACTGTTTGGTGAGAATTATGAACCAAAAAATTCTGAAAGTTGGTGATCTAATTAATGATCTATCCGATTTAAGAAAACGTTCTGAATTTTGTATACGAACTCAATGAAATTATGGGTCCCTGAGGACTGGCGACGTCGACCACCGTCGTGGAATAACAAAATAATACAGCCAGTGATCCCAATTTAGATTGATCACGCAGATTTTCCTCAAAATACCAACTTTATTTGGTATTCTGGACGTTCAAAAATTCTTGAAATCCTTTATGAGAGACTTTTACCATATTTTGCCGGGTGGTTTATCGGGAGTTATCCATCCGATTTTGACTAAGAACCTCCTCCTTCTCATTTTATTTGTGCGTAAGAATTTTTATCACTATTACTAGGCATAGCACCAGCCTGTCCAAGCTTAATTGAACATTCTCTCCGAGCACTTACTGCCCACGGACTATCGACGAAGAACCCCGCATCGAAAAGACTCCAAGGCTCCCTTCCAACCATGACCGTGAAATATAGTTCTCCTCCAACTATCAACATAATGAAAACCCTAAAGCAACCCAGGACACTGGAAATGGCCCAGAAGGAAAAGGTAAAGCAGGAGATCTGGGAGATGAGCAATACAGTTTTCGTAATCATGGCCCCGCATTTGTCTCTGTGCTCTCTCGACCAAAATTTACATAAACTCATTAAAACCTACTCTCGCGTCTTTTCTCCGACAGAAAGAGGTAAACTGAGCTCGGAGTGAGGAAACTCCGGGTAGACATTTCTAAGAGATTAAAGGGAAAAGCGTCAAGGGGATTCAAGGGAAGCCAAGGAGGGAAAACTCGGACAAACTCAATTATCATAATAACAAAAATGATATTTACTAGAAAGAAACAGGGGAAAGAGAATAGTGATCATCCAATTAGAGCTGGTTAACATCTTGATAGACCATTTTAACCATTTGCAAAGGATCAAATCAAAAAATTTGTCTTTCATGCCATTAATTTTATTTTAAAGCTCCCCAAAAACAACGAAAAAAATCCGTGTAATTAAGGAAGTTTAAGAAGTCTGAGCTTTCTTTTACTAAAGGGGTGGGTGGGAGCCGAAGTTTATTGAGAAGTAGAGTTATGCTGTTTCTCCTTCTAATTAAGGAGTTCTCCCCTAATGGCGAGAAAATTCGGTTGATCGGCCAAGTTTTAATCGTGAGTAAGGTTTCGTTCGCTCTTACTTCTTAAAACAGGTTTCTCACGCCGCTTCGATTCAAAGATTTTCAAGGACAATCAACGCCATGGTGTTAATTACGACGCTTGTCCACCATTATCACTTTGAGAGGAAGATATTAGGATGTTCCTTTGTTTATGCTTGTGGAATTTTTTTTTGGATTTGTAGCCAGTGCCAAATATACGTGAAGGTAGTTCGTGAATAGTAACGATGGGGAATAGCAAACTACGTTAGTTTATAAAGTAGAATGACGGCTTGTTTTGCTCACTGCTTGGGAATCGAGGAGTGCATGTTGGTTGCCTGGGAATTCCCTCATTGCGTCCTTTCCTCTGGAGCATGGTCAGTTTGAGGAGGGAATCCTTGCAAAGGGGGCGGGGGCGGGAAGGGTTGCTGCTTGAGCCACCCCCTGACTACCCTATCGTAAGTTATTGTGTATGTCTGTGCGTTGCGCGCGAGAGAACTTACAGCCCTACAGATGCCTATGGAATCACTTACAGACAGTCAGGAGACAGTAACGTAAAGTAACATTGTTTATATAAAAGCTATGGAGAAAGTTTTGCATATTTGGACAATAGAAGCAGTGAACGAAATTATAATATGAGTGTTCGGCCCCAGGCCTCCCTATAAGATCGGTAGATGCCAAGGAGCAGCTCAGAATGTGAGACCGTGGGTTAGAACTGAAGAACTTTTAACAGTTAATTGAACTTTTAATAACTGATCGAACAGATGTAAACGGATACAGATTTTTATGAACAGCGATACGAATATACGATATGAACACGTTGGAGAACAGAACAGAAGTAACAGTAAGTGGTGAAATTGAGAGGCTTCCTTGACGGCGCACGGTTACCCCCTTAGTTCACAGAACGAGCGAGCGCTGATGTCGTGACCTACCCTGGTCGATCCAAATGGCGGGTAATTTGAACTGGCTGCTCCTTGGCATCTTCCAATCTTATAGGGAGGCCTGGGGCCAAACAATGAGTATTAATTTGATTTTAACAGTTTTCCCAATAACACAAGACTGCAGTTGATTTAGCTGTTGAAAAAAAAAAAAAAAAAAAAAAAAAAAAAAAAACCTGATGCATGGGTCTATGAGTAGTTGCTAAAAGAAGGAGCTTTTTCGTTGTTACAAGTAGGTATGTAACTTGTATTCGCCACACCTCAGCTATGATTTTCCAAATTAAACATCTTCGGCACAAGAAAAAGGAGCATGAATTCGAGATCTTCTTCCTTATGAGGCTTTCATCAGTGGAGTGGCAAGTCGAAAATGACAGCAACAACGAGAAAATACCAAAATCAACAATTATTCAAAAGACAAAGCGTTGATTGAGTTTATATAGGAGCAAAGGAACGCGGTTTGACGTGGTGGCAGTGTGGGGCCTGCAGTTTGTTAAGGGCCACTAGTGCTTGGCAGTCCTAAGGGTCGGAGGGGAGGGGCCTTAATGATAGCCGACTCGGCAATTAATCACATCGGTGGTGGTCCGCGGCACAGCGGCTTCAGACCGTCCGCTTTGAGAGACACTCCAAACAATGCCGCGACGATCGGAGCTCCCCGAGGCCAAAGGTCGTCGTACATTCATTAACAGCAGGTTGCCGGGCAGGTGTTGAATTTGAAGGTACGAGAGAGAGAGGAGGGGACAATTCTACTGAATATCTCTAAGGTTACGACTATCAGCGATGCGGTGAATGCAGAAAATCACTTGTACAGTAAAAAAATGTTCTTTGTAAAAATCTAAGCCCTGAGGAAGGCATTATGTATTATTATAAAAAGTTCGAAGTATCGGAACTTGACGTCAGGGGATACACTGAAAAGTTTCTATATCACCTGTACAATTGTTTCGTGTTGTGTACTGCATCAAATTGAACGAAATGAACTTACACAGTTTGAAAACAGACGATTTTGGAGGAAACTCATTGGCTTTGTTGATTCCCCAAGAGATAAATTCCTCGTGCTGTGTGAGAGAGCTGACTTGGATATTGAGGATTGATGTGGGTCAGAGTCTGGCCGAAAATGATCCTTGTTATAATAGAATGTCCCCAGAGTACTCCTAACTGTAACGAGGGGCCGATATCACGGTCGTTCCACGGAGGGATAACTTCATTATCGCGTCAGCGTGGTGGGAACGGGCGTTACATCACAACTGTTTACCCCATCCGATGTTCACTGAATGGAAGAGAAGAATATCGTACCCCCTTACATGATTCACTCCCAGTATGGAACGCTTTTCCATGCGTTGACTCTTCATATTCGTTGATCGCAATACAATACCTTATATTCTTCCATTTCATTCCGATTTTCAATAAAAAGTTATATTCTGCGGACACCTCGAAGTGCTCATGCTCCGAACAATAAATATTTTCGCCGTGGAGTTTCTACCTCTGCCCTAATCAACCCAACGTGGCCGTCCCGTTTTTCTTATCCCATCAAAAACGTGACCTGGGCCCTGGACCGCCTACAGCGATACGTCCAATCAAGTGGCACCATCCGCGACTTTCATCCCAAGGTATAAGTGAATTGCTGGAAGTGGTTTTATCCAGCCGTTCCAATTATATTCCTCCTTCTGTATACCAAGCGGTCATGCTTTTGTTGTCCTTTTTGTATCTACAAGAGTTGATGTTATGTACGTACTTTAAATAATCTTGCCGTAGAAATATCAGGTTGTGGCGCTCCTTTCATCTTAATGAATACTAAATTTCAAATTAAATGTGTACTGTAAGCCCCCAGGCTTGCTGCCTCCAGAAGGCCAGAAGGGAGGGAGCATGCGCCAGGATGTGCGCGCAGCTCCTGCCCAGACGTCGCATTTTGGAGAGAGGCCCAGCGCTCACTCATTGCTAAGGTGCCCAACCGGGCGGTTGTGCCCCTCTGACTGGGGGGCCCAACATGTTGGAGTCATCTATTTTTGTAACCCTGTCGTGCAAGTGCATCACACTCAGTCCATCCTGGCTTTGTCCTGTGCTTGCTCTGAAGTGAACTCTGCTATTGTGCTGAAGTCGACCGAAGCTGTAATATTGTGTTCCCCATGAGATAAAGGACTCAAGTTAATAAGCCTCGCTGTGTACCTGCGGGACAGCATGCCCCCTCCTGTTTTTCCTTCGACGTCGACGCCGTTTTCGTCAGCCGGTATCGTTGCACTTGCTCATTAAATTGTATTTCATGTATATCATAATTTCATGTATCTTGTATTAATTGTATTTTATGCTCCACATGTTGTCTAATTTACTTTGTCGAATTACTTTGTCTTGTATCAATTCTAGCCCAGGTTGAGGCATATTCTCCTTTGCAACGTGTCCTTGTTTCAATTATAATTCATTTTGTATCAATGTATTTTATGCTCATCCTTGGTATCCCTAGTTGCTCAGTCGTAAGTCTTGGACTTACATCCCGTATCCTCTCGCTAGGTCCCTTCCAAATTCTCCGAAGAAACCCGAATTAAATTATAGTAAATTCAAACACATTTTAATTCGAGAGAGGCTTACAGTACCATTTGACTCCTGTAAAACGTCAAACATGTACAACAAAAATTCAATAAGTCAAACCTTCCCGCGCACTCAGTTGGATTTATTTGAAAATAAAAGTAAAAGTAATTTACTTTTGATCGTTGGAAGGTTTTTTACAAACATTTTGTGCTTGAGTGCGAACTGACGAAGCCCCGTATTTTCCACACCCTATCCTTTATTCATTTGATGAAATCTCTACTCGTTGAATTTCATCTAAATTGATTGAAATGAAACGGTACGTGAAAAGCACCTGAAGGGACAATGTTTGGGGAAGAACTGGTCGGTGATGATTAAAATTGGTTTACCCGGAATATTTTCTGCACTTGACTCTTTTTGAATGCCTTTCAACTACCATCAATATAAAACTGCAATTTTTTAGAGATTGAATTAATTAGTATCTGTTGGTTTTGAATAAATTTGAATAAATGAAACATTGTAAAATTTCAATTGCTTATTATGTAAGTTCGCAATGGGCCTCTGACTTCGAATTGATGAAGGTGTTGAAACGTGAAAATGGATGATGGCGGAAACATGGTTCTTTAGGAAAACTTCAGTTTCCGCGCACCCTCAGCTCAATCCTTCTCCTTTCCATTTGCCTGCCTTCTTGTATTAGTCGTACCCGTTTGTATCGCGGTTGACTCGGGTTCTTGAGAGGAAATTTAAGGTGGCTTCCTGAACTTGGACAAGAACTCCGGGTGAAGCCGGAGATTAATTTCGAGGGATTTCTCACAAATGAGCAAGAACCTTACGCCTGAGGTGACATTCTGACAAAGCGCCTTACCAAGAAATTCGAACGTTTTGGCCCGAATAACTGGCCCATGGCCCAAGTGGGAACGTTCAATCCTGGCAGTTGTAAGAACGTGACGTGTACCCCTTCGAGGCCTTACAAACGGAAAAAATACTGCAAACGATTCCACAATGGTTTATATTATTGTACGTGAATTTCGCTTGGGTGAGAATGTGTACATTTGAGGTATCCTGAATAGGCACTACTTACTTATTCAACGAAAAAATTATGGACAGACACTTTTTCCGAAAAAAGAGGTTCCATTTCAACATGCTTTTCTGTACCCGTACATACCCTCGTTCAGTGTGGGGCAATCGGTTTGGATTCCTAAATCAATTCTTTATTCAATATTGAGTAAACAATTATGCCCTTCATGCCTGGGTCCCCCAGAATCCTAAAAATCAACTTCTTGACCATCTAGTCTTCATGAAAATGCAGAGTAGAATAAACTGAACATCATGGTGACACTCGATGGTAACGGGTTTGTAATTTTTTGTGAATTTGAGCAAGAAGAGGAAAAATGTTATGTCGTTCTTGTAAAAAGGTAATGGAATTTTCGAGAAAAAGATTCAGGTTCGTAGCTCGCACCACAAGAGTTACTGAGCCGATAAAACTGCGTATAGATTGCATTCTTTGTACATTCCAATGTAACCGGAAAAGGAATCGCAGGTTGAACGTTTTTAATAGCAAAAGGAAGAAAAATTACTTAGCAGATTAACGTCGAGGTTGATGGAACTGCGCAGGATTCATTAGTGTTGGCTATCAATCTTCATAAAACGTACAGTGAATCGAGAATAAGTTAAAGCCCCAGGCTGGAACGTAAATTAATGTGAGCAGCACGGAAAAGGGAAAGGGAAACGACCTTGTTTCTGTCCTATCGAATTCTGGAGGCGATGAACAGTTTTAGTCGAGTGAAGTGGGTTAGAGTAATTAACTCTTACACATTAGCGGGGACCCGCCTGGCTTCGTTACGGCCTCAGCCATGGTGTGAGGGCATTGTGATCTGAAGAGATCCTTGCGGTCCACGACGAAGGCGAGAACCTCTTCAGGGCGACGCACCACCCTCCCGAGCCAATTTACCTCGTCAGCGTTTCTGACTTGAAGCGAGGACGTGGCATTGTCTTCTTGAGGTCTCCAAACTGTAATGAGCAGATTCATCCCCTTCCCCACTCGAAGGAACTCTTGGCGTAAACAAGCTCAGTAGTCTCAGACCAAACACTCCAGCGGTATAGGTAATCGCAGGAGGCTGAAGAGTGTAAATCATGATCCCAATTCAAGTATATAGAAAAAATGGCATACAAATTTAGCGAGTGGACTGTTTGAATATTATAGGCTTGTTTGCCATTCATAGATGAACTCATTTCGATTGATTATCTCACGAATTACAATTAGACCATGTAATTGCTAAGTACAATGGAGATAAAGGAACGAAAATTTACGTATTATATCGATTAAACGTAATTATTTATTATTACTACCTCCTCTCACAAAAAACCACTACGTCTATCTTGAAAAAAAAAAAAAAAAAAAAAAAAAAAAAACATTTACCCCAAAGGTTTTTTAGATGCACATTCCTCCCCCCACTCATCCAATCTTATGGCTTATTCATCTATTCATTCCATTTTCACCTTCCTCTCATCTCCCCCCTCGAGTTTAATATTGTTTGCGATAATACGCCTCCCTCGACGTCTGCGGATGCATTGCCTTCAAGGTGTACCTCTGCATAAATTACACAAAATGGGAATTTAGGGTTGGGGGCAGACCCTTTTAAATCTTGAATCAACTATGCCCTTCTAAATGATTCATCAACAAGGGGTGATTCCCGGTGTAAACAAATTTTCTCCAAGAGGGAGGGTTTTTTTGAATTATTCATAATTTTCTCTTATTTTTGTCGTCGTTCTTTCCCCCGTCTTCCACCTTTCACTTCTTCAATCCCTCTAGGATAATTATTTTTCTCTTTGTATCGATCGCTGGGAGAAAGAACAGGGCTCACTTTGGAGCACGATTTCCAGAAAGGATCCCATTAGAAACCGCAGTGGGGAGCTCTAAGAAATAATTTCCTCATGAATATGTTACGGAAGCAATGTACTGCTTATAGAGGGACGTTCCTTGCCGGAAGGAGCTTATTACATTCCACGCTATCGATCGACTACTGTTAATGTAATGATGTTAAACCACCTAGCTTCTAGATAAAGGATCATGACAAGAAGACATTTTGGGTTTGCACGGACATGAAAAAGAAGGATAGGAAAGGAAACTTGAAAGCGGACAATGAACCGAATCGGTAGAGCTTACGCATGAATGAATGAAGAACCTAGCAGTAATAAAAATTACATAAAATATCGATAATACTTTTCTGAATATCAGTGGACAGAATCATTATTTCTACTTTCGGATCTGGATTTCCCCCTAATTATTCTGGTTTCAGTCAAAATAAAAGTGTTTTATATTGAAAAAAGAAAAAACAATTGAACCTGATTTTTCCAACTGTACGTGGGTATAAATATTTTTGAACTAAATGTAGATGGTAACAAAACGTTATGAAACATGGTAGAGGGGAGTTAATTTCACGAACGCAGCTACTTGTTGACTGATTTTGCACATATTCCTGGAATGGACTTTGCGACGCTGTCAAGATTTGAGCCAACCGAGTGTGAAATTCTCCTCAAAACTCTGATATATATGGTTGTCTCGAGCAATGAAAAGATCATGTGGCTACGCTGTTTTCTTTGCGTTTCTTCAATCATGGGTTTTAAAGTGAGCGATTCACCACGAACATTTTACGTTTCCGTCAAAAAGAACCAGCTCGCCAATTCCACCCTTTTTATATTTCTAGTTTGACAGCACAGAAGTTCCCAGTCGTTCCGTCTTCAGCAGAGGCAGAAAAAAACTTGAGTAATCTCTTTACACTTGAACCCTACAGCCGCGTGGCAGAGAATCCACGTTCAAAAACTCCGAGGAGCCTGTATCAGTGGAGATGACGTGAATACTAGAAAAAAAAAAAATTGGCCGCCCGCTTTTGTGCTTTTGGCGTCGAGATTCCCGTCACAGGCCTTGGAATCCATTCGTTGTAAGTAATAAAACCACTTTCTGAATATCCAGGTCCTTCGCCTCTGGTAATATCGCTAAGAACGGGAGAGTTTGTTCAGAAGAAAGACCTGCAGCACGGGGTCGGAGGGTCGCAGGCCGAGCAAACACGATAATACCCCTATCATATTGTTGGCACGATAAATATTGCTAGAAGAAAAAAGGAGCTTTCCCCTCAACCAAGAAAATTCCCATCGCCCGATTACACTCAGAGAGAAAATGCGGATTATCTGAGTATATTCGATGAAAAGGAAAGAGCTCACGGTGAATAAATGAATAATATTGAAGACGATAAGCCTGAAAACAATACATTTCATGCGGAAAATGTATATTGAACAATTCAAGGAATGTTGAACAATAAAAAGCGTTTTCAAAAGAAAATCCATTTGAATGTACGAAGAGTAATAGTACCTGAGGGACGATTTGTAGGGTGCAGAAGATTTGAGTAAGTAGATTTGATGAAGTTGAAATAAAAATGGTTGTTCCATCGATTTCTCCTTAAAAAATAATACGCAATCAATCGTACCCAACGAGTTCATTTAAGATTCAAGATTCAAGATTCTTGACTCAAGATTTAATAGCAATTAAAGATTCATGGGATTTTGGAACGACTAGTTTGAAAAACTGCCTCGTTTAAACTATGCTACTTTGATAAGTTTTCCGAACAACTGCTTCTTGAAAGTATAAATGATGAATTTGAATAACCTGAATCTCTCGCTAAAACAGTCAAGAAGGAAGAATATCGTATGATACTAACGTCTGCATGGTTTACGTCCACAGAAATAAATCATATTCTAATGTTTGCTGATGTCCTTGTGTCTTTGACCCGCGTATTCCGACTGTAGTCAAGTAGAAATATTTGTGAAGTACGCACTCAATGTGTTTCATCTCCACAATACGACAGGAAAGCTCAGTATGAGAAACTGACTAAATCCCCCTGTTGTTCACATTCGACGTCTTTCCCCTTGAAGATTGGGATCGTTACCCGTGACAATGTGAAGCTTAGCAGGATTCGCTGTCAACAGGCCGTTCCAGTGAATGTTAGCCCATTTAGTTCTGTCGCGGGGGTCTGGGCAGGCGTTATTTGGAAGCAGCGATCCTTTTCTTCCTCTCCCTAAGTGAGATTGACTACTAAAAACCCGTTCTCGTAACCAAATGAAAAGCCCTGAGTGACGGAATTACGGAATGAAGTAATTTCGGTAACTTATACGCTGAGAATTTGAGTACGATGCTAAGACTGACACATCGACCCAAATAAAGCCAATCGTGACAATCGTGGCTCTCAATCACCGCGGAAATTTTAACTAGAAAACCAAGTAGTGGGGAACTTTTTCTTCTTTCCCGTTTATCAGCGTCTTCCCTCCAGTAAAAGCTCTTAGTGGTAGTTCAATTTTTGACGGATTACTTCCACTCTAATTGGATGAGATAGAACCGCGGTCTCAAGAAACAGGTCAAACGCTTCAAACTCATATAATCAACTCAGTTTCAGAGAAGAGAAGATTCTCATCGAGTTTCTGGAGAGAGATCTCAAGGTTTTTATTGAAGTTGTTGATAAGAGCAGAAGGGAACCACCGCTGAAAACCGACCGGTTGTCAGTTGCAGGATGGCTTAATTCAAAGCTGTCAAAAGATATCAAACTCATATCCAACTTTTCTAAAAATACAGGACAATATTATTGTGTTTTCAGTTTAGAAAGCATGGCCGTGTTTATTCCTCACTCTATACCGTACGTCGTGTTCAAAATTTTTCTATTTAAACTATTTCCCAATCTACAATGAGAAATATATTATACCCATGTGTTCATTTATGATAGTAAGCTTGGCCATTTCACAGGACGGAATGGTAACAGCACACACATAACACATTTTGAACCCTAATCGATTCAGATGGGTCTCGAACGGATTGTGGTACGAATGGATAAAGAAGGAAACTTATATGAAATTGGGCATTTGAAGAACACGTCGTTTGTTTTTGCTGTATTTTTTAATGTACAGACAATTATTCCCAAGGTATACGTAATCAGCAAGGTCCACAGAATTTCGGGAGATGATCGTAAAAGGGATTCAACTATTATACTGGTGTTGTGTTTTGCGCAGTCAAATTTCTTGATTAGCCAAAACGTTTTCAAAAGGCTGTAAATTATATTATTATTAATATTATAATTATAAATTATAATATATACAATGGTTCATTGTTCCATGGAGAAAGAATATGAGGAAAACAATGAGTGTGGAAGATTCCCGGACTCATTCCAAAATTTAGTGGAAAATAATACTCCACTCGCCAAGGCTAAGAAAATCTCGGGTAACCCGGAATAGGTAGGTAGGTACCCATTTTGACCCGTTCGCCGTTTTCGGTATTAGAACATTATCTGAAAATCTGAAATCTTGTCGGGATCTCTTTTCAGCTGTTGGTACTCGAAACGTCTCGTTAAATATTTGACCGGGACAGCTCAAATTGCTCCCTGCACCAACTACCTACCTAGCGGGAGGAGAATCAACTACTGAACCAGTCATATCCTTACTTCATTGAGATATGATCTACCTGTCTTGATAGAAGAGAAACCTCAAGAAAATATAGAATAATTATTTATTTATTGTTTTATTTTTTATTTATTGAACATATACGGGCTCTTGCCCAATTTATAATGTATTAATAATCGCAAAAAAAAAAAAAAGAACGAGAGAATGAAAGAAAAAGAGACTTAGTTAAACACCATACACACAAGAGAACGAAAGAAAAAGAGAACTAAATTAAATATAATACGCAATCTTACAAAAGAAACACAAAACTGGGTAAAAACATGAAAACACCGAACATTGTCCCTAAACACGGATACGAGGAAAATTAAAGAGAAATACTTAACGCAAAAATTTTATGAATCACTGATTTTAAAGTCCTCATGGGATCATTTACAATATCGTAGGGTGTCCCCGAAAATACTGAGTCCAACAACCTTTGTGAGCGCAGAAGGGGGTTATTGTGCAGGTAATTTGTTGTGGTGGCAGGGGCATAAAAAAAATTAGAAGAGCGCGTTCGGTACTGTGGGGCGTGAAATTCAATCAGCCGCAATAGCGAGGGGCAATCAATGTCCGACTTCAGCAGCTTGATTAGAAGCAGGCAGTCCGACATCCGACGACGAAGAACGAGGGGAGTAAGGCGACAAAGGTCCAGTGTCGCAGACGGATCGAATTCGTCCCAGCTCACCCCCCGCCCAAAGGCGACAAAGCGGAGAAATTTGCGCTGAATCCTCTCAATACGATCGGAGGCATTGGTGTAAATCGGAGACCACACCATGGAACCGTACTCCAGCGTCGAGCGGACCAATGCACCGAAAAGCGCCACCAGAGCATCGACATCAGTAAAACCCCTCGCATGACGTCTCATAAAGCCCAAATTCTTCATTGCCCTTGAACAGATGTCGTCGATGTGGGAAGAAAAGGTCATGCGAGAGTCAAAGATGACCCCGAGATCCCTGAAGGAGTCCACTCTGGAGACCGTCTCACCGTTCAGCATGTAGTTGTAGAGCATGGGAGTTTTTGATCTTGAAAAAGACATTACAGCACACTTCCCGATGTTCAGGCGCAATTCATTAATCGACGCACCAACCATGCAAAGCGTCCAGCGCCGCCTGCAGAGCCTGCGCGTCGGCAAGTGTACGAACTCGGAGAAACAGTTTTAAATCGTCGGCAAAAAGCGAGAAGCGAACGTTGCCCAACCGAACCCCCGACACATCGTCGACAAAAATCAAGAAGCACATTGGTCCCACATGAGAGCCCTGAGGAACCCCCGATGGATTGGGAAACGGACTGGACTGCGCTGTTTTGATTCTGACGATCTGACGACGATTAGTTAAGTAGCTCCTGAACCACTCAAGCACAGAACCAAAGAAACCGAAGGCTTTCAACTTACTGATGAGCAGGGAATGGGGAACCTTGTCGAAGCACTTAGAAAAATCCGTATATACACAATCCACCTGCTCACCAGCCCCAAAAGCATCGAAAATGAACTGCTGCAGTGACAGAAGATTTGTAATCGTCGACCTACCCGGTAGGAAACCATGCTGGTGCTCCGATAAATGTCGAACTATTAGCGGCATAAGCTTTGATACGACGATCTTCTCCAAGATTTTAGGAATGGTAGATAGTGAGCAGATGGGCCGGTAATTTTCAATCCGAGATTTATCCCCTTTCTTCGGTATGGGCGTGACAAAGGACACCTTCCATCTATCCGGGACAATTCCCAGAGAGAGGGACCTGTTGAAGAGTAGGGAAAGAGGACGACACAGGCCATCAGCACATCGACGCAGTAAAATTGGAGGAACTCCATCGGGTCCCGTACCCTTACAGACATCGATTGAAAGCAGCGCAGCCCTTACAACGCTGATAGTGACTGAGATAGAACCAATAGAGAAGGATGAGTAGGAATTCTCGTCGGTAAGGAGTCTGTCCGAAGGCGGATCGTAGACCGAAGAGAAGTGCTCCGCAAAAAGGCTGGTTATCCCGCACTGATCATTGGCAACGCGATCGCCGAGATGCATAACCTCAGGCAAAGAGGAAGAGTCCCCACGCAAATAATTGAAGTGATTCCAGAAGGCCTTCGGATTTGACTTCAGCGACTGTTGGACATCATTTAAGTAGGCGCGGTAGAGTGCTCGAGATCCAGATTTGCATTTCTTACGAAGTTCAGCGAAAATCATGTAGTCACTCTGAAGACCAGTTGACTTGTATCGGGCGTGTGCGAAATTCTTGGTTCTAATCAATTTTATGAGACTGCCATCCAACCACTTGGGGAAGGATGCACTAACTTCTCTCATTTTAGGAACAAATTCACATATGGAACCAGTCAAGACATCATAGAACTTGTCGACTGACTCCACAAAGGGTAATGCATCGCAAAAGCTCCAATCGACTCCGAGCAAATAACTGTCCATGGCCTTGTAATTGCCCTTGTTAAAATTGAAGATAAATTTATGTGATGGGTTTATAGAGGATGGAGAAATGTCACAGGTAAAGCAGCACTCAAAAGTTGGATGGGCAATGTCAAGGGGCACTATTGGATCAGTGCCGTGGAGAACAATATCAGGTATGTTAGATAGGCATAAATCTAGAATATTGCCGGACGGATTACTCAAAAAATTGTATTGCCTGAGATCAGATAGATGCATGGAATCAACCAGCACTCGAGCCTTTCTAGATAACTTGGAGGTATCAGCTACAAAACCGGTATCAGGATCCCACACAAGGCCCGGGAGATTGAAGTCACCGACCACGAACAGTTTATTGGCGGGGTATGTCAAGGATAAGCGCTCCACCTCCTCAAAAAACAGCGCAACGTGATCAGCTGACAAGTAATCAGGCAAATAGACACACCCCACAATGACCCCGTGATCGGGCAGCAGAACGAATAACTGCTCCAGACTATTCGATTGAAGCTGGCATTGCACTGAACGAACACGAGAAGACACACCGATGAGTACTCCACCCCCCGAAGATTTAGCTGAGTTATACCGTGACCTGTCAGTCCTGTACAGAGTATATAACGTAGACAATCCGAGTTCCGACGAAGCGACATCAGCTGAGAGCCAAGTTTCAGTAAGCAGGAGCAAATCAGATGATAAAACAGAAGAGAGAGAACGGAAGGTATCCAATTTAGTATTTAACCCCCGTACGTTTTGGTAGAAGGCAGTGAGAGTTAATAGTTTTTTGAATGGCGAGGCGTGGAGGATCCCTGCCTAGAGGGGCGGCTTGCCGCGGGTCCGACAGACTGGGTTACGATCCTTGGTACCCCCCTTTCATATCGAATCGTCAAATCCCTCTCACCGCGCTCCAAACGATCTTTCAGTTCAGTACGCAAATCCTGAAGCAACTTTCTTTCCATCGGTGTTCGATCCTGAGAAATGGACAGCGGGCCAGGCATTGAGCGATTCTCTACCAACACCTTCAGCGCAGACGAGGGGCTATCAAATGTGACTACCAGCGGTCGAGGTCTTGTGCCACCAAATTTACCAATCCTGGACACCTTCTGACAAATGACATCCATATCCAAAGTACAGCGAGACAACCTCAATTTCAGCGCGGCCAGATCCTCCTCCCGACGGATAGACACCGACGACGACGCCGACTCCTCAAGACCGTGAACGAGTAGATTATGGGAACGACGACGACGCTCATTTAGCTCGCTAAATGCCTCTTCCATGGCAATCTGACCGGGAAAGGGGGCCGGGGGTCCCGAGCCACCCATAAGGGACGATACCCCACTCTCGAGAGATTTTATACGTTCGTCAAAATTTTGGTTCTTAATGAGGTCGACATCTGTTCTCAATGAAGCAAGATCAGATGAAATGGCATCATAACGAGCCAGGCAAATATCAATAGAATTCTGGACATCGTCCAATCTACCAAATATCTCATCCTTGAAATCTCTCAGCTCGGCCCGAATAGTAGCTGAAATAAGGCTCCTCAATTCCCCCGCATCCACCTGGGATTGAGTGACAGAAGCAGGTGAAGCACATCTCGAAGTTCTACATCTCGAGCATTTCCAACCCAGTCTGGAAACCTTGGACATTTTCCGAAAGTTGATCTCTGTCAAACCCGCACAACCGAAGTGCAGCGCTGAGTTACAAACAGAGCACCGTAGGGCGTCCTCTCCAATAAGCTTTTCCTGACACTGCGAGCAGTCGTGAGTATCCATAGTTCGCTTCTGAGCTAACGAAGAGACGAGACTACAACTTCGAGTAAACAACAGATCGAAAACAATAACGCGAGAAGGAGAACGCCAGGCGGCAAAGTGGGAGCTTTGACCGGAGCGGGGTGCGAGATAAGATACCGGCCGGCGTGGGGATCCACCGTCCGACGCGAAAAAATGAGAAAAAAAGATTCGACTCGACGAGCGCAAAATACCCGGCACAATACCGCGAAACTCAGCAGAGCGATTCAGAAAATCAAACCCACCGCGTATACCGAAACTCAAGTGTGTACGCACAATATAAACGAGAGAAAAACAAAGCAAGAAACGGAGCGATGTGTATTAGACCGAGGTCACAGAACGTACTGAAATTACTACTTAAATTATTACTCTTACATAAACAACAAGCAATACTATTTTATAATGTCATATCAAAATAATGAAGTTCACCTCGCAGTTGTCAACACTGTGAGGCCTCCTTGTTTACTCTCTACTGACGCTTGACGTCGTCTTTCTGGTGGCGGCTGTGAGCTTGTTGAGATCCAAGAATATAATGCGTTCAACTGACTAAGTGTTGTTCAATTATCAAATCCAGTATTATCCATATTTGTAGATCAATAGGTAAACAAGAAGTGGTTCATTTCATGTGTATGAAATTCAGTGAAGAAACACCGAAAGTTTGGCGAGAACATTATCTGAAAATCTGAAATCTTGTCGGGATCTCTTTTCAGCTGTTGGTACTCGAAACGTCTCAGCCCTATCAGACCATCGGGCAGGGTAGGTATGAGTAAAAATGTGTTTTTTCACACTTAATTTTCGGGATTTTTCGGTAATTGGGAGTGTAAGGTACCTATAATCATTTTTCGCTATATGTAGGACGCTGAACCCATTACGAGGGAGGGGGGGGGGGGTACGAGTCAAAATGGTATCAACCTACCTATATCGAAAGTAGGGCCTTTCGGGTACCTAGGCAAGCGGGCGTGTAGGCTTGTGGGGTGTGAGGGAGGGTCCACTAAAAATGTTTTCAAAAAACGCTGAATCGGTTGGAATGAGTTCGGACTACACAAACTGTTTTCCGCATACCCCTGCTCCATGGATTTGATCTGGACATCATCAAACGTCTAGAACTGTGCAGCTAAAGTGCTCCACTCGCCTTAGGAGCTAAAGAAAATGTCAAGTCCTACTAGGTACATTTGGACCGCTGACAACCACTCGTCTTATCATCGAGCGAACCATTTACGTAATATTAAATGTAGTTTTGATGTAGCAGTAGCAGTTTGGAAGCAGAGTTTACGTAGATTTCCTCCATACACCGAGGTCTTGGTAAATTATGGAGCTGATAATCAGCGAGCGTAGCAAGAAGGAAGAGATTGATAGGCTGATCGGGTTGTGGTGGTTCAGGAGTTTGCCACTTACGAACCTGTGAACCATTCGCTCTTTCGCCACAAGTTCAGACTGAAGATGGTAGTTTGAAATTTACTTTTATTTTCGGCGATCACGAGACTCCCTGGAAACCTAATTCTTTACGCGAATCCGGACGAACGACGGTATAAGTGTATTCATTACAAGGGAGAATTGGAAGAGTGAGTGGAGGGAGTGAAGTTATTCGCGCAGTTTGTTACGGGAAGTTGAATCACTACGCTAGATTAAGCATGATGGGAAGGCGTTTGGGAAGGTAATACTCGAGAGGGGATTCAGCAAACCATGCTAAGGGCATTAGAATGAGTTAGGCGCTCTTTCCCCTGCCGCTCTTCGCACCTCCGCCATCATCCCTCACTGAGTCCTACTTAACCGGGAACATTAGAGCAGAAGGTAACGTGAAACCTGTTCAATTTCCCTATTCAAATTCAAACTCTCCAAGTGAGCCGTTGCTGTTGGCTGGTGTCACCTTAGTTGAAAACCTCACTCACTCTCAAGCCCACACGCGTTTGTGTTTGATGTAATGCATGTAACGTGAATAATATTCTCACTACCAAGATAACCAAATGATGGGCAGCACTTCCCTGATTTCTCAACTTTGGCACCCTTTTTCCTGATTTTCTGGTATGCGAGGTCCATCCTAATCGGTTCAACGTCCAAAATTAACCTAACCAGCTGAAAATAATACCACGTTTAGCATCCAACCTACCAGTTTTCTCCCATAACCGGGGTTTTCTTCACGCGGACTGAGCTGATAATGAGCCAGACTGTGAAGGCCAGAAATCAAGCCGTGCACGATTTCAAAGGAACCCTGTCCCCCGATCAGAGGACATATCAGATTTGTTAAACCCACATACTTCGAAATGATGAAAAAATTAATTTTTTTGAAATATAAGGACTCATGAAGCTGCTGTTCAGCAGTCAGTTAAGTTACTACAACAGAAACAAATTTGATTTAGCTTAAGTATAGGTTGAACTATGTAATAAGATTATAATTATATTGATAAGTACGACTAAGAAACTTGATACATTTTTATACTTAACCGCAATTATTGAACGAACAATAATTTCTCTTTTGTTTGTGCTCATTTAAAATTACAATCACCATGCTGAGCAGAGGGGACAGCTCAACCAGTAGCCAAAAACAGTGCGTTAGGAATCATTTGTAAAACGTTCCATGTTGAAGCTCAACCAGTAGTGAAAATCGTGCAGTGCGTGTCGCCACCAAATCATGT
The DNA here is from genome assembly GCA_019603395.1 of Cyrtorhinus lividipennis. NCBI lineage: Eukaryota > Metazoa > Arthropoda > Insecta > Hemiptera > Miridae > Cyrtorhinus > Cyrtorhinus lividipennis. Next base: position 25,397,029 of record CM034002.1, on the reverse strand, counting down.
GAAGACAAAGGAGGCAACCGCCAGCAACCAGAGGCCGCAGCAACCCTCGACGTGCGCCAGCAATACTTACCACCCTGGCTACCGTCATTTGAAGAAGGGGGAGTTGCACGACTTAAAACCGTACAATTTGAAGTCGTACGCTCAGACCCGACAGCAGCGAGGAGACGACACCCTTGGGAAACTCGAAACCCAGACATCCGTCGCCGCAGGATCACCAGCAAAGCATTTTCTCACGGGCCGTGAGAAAACTCGAGCGCTGAGAAATCCTCAACATTTCGGAATTTGAGGCGCTCTCAAAAGCTCCACGTGTCCGGCGAGTCAGCAGATGGGAAGACACCGCCCATCGAGCGATTGGACATTTCAAGATCCCACCACTGCTTACTTCACCGAATAAAATCCTCTTTCGAACCCCCTCCAAGAGTCTGGAGCAATTTTGGGGACGCCTAGAACCAAACGATTGGCTGAGGGGTGGGCCCAAAGGAAAACTTGCGCAAACTTTGGGCCCAGGAGAAAACACGAGAAATCGAGGAAAAGGATTCTATGTCCAGCAGGTGAAGTGTGTGCTTCGACAGCCTTAGAAGACCTCTAGAATCACGAGCCGGACCGCAGGAGTTCAAGTCCGGCCCGGAACACACCCTCTCCGACCTTCCAGAAGAACAGGCGAGGTAGGAAAGATCAATCTGGTTGAGCTGATAGGTAGGAACTCATTTTGTTATGTTAATATTTTATAGATCCTAATTGTCTCAATTTCGGAGAATATTAATTACCTACTCAAAAAAACAGTTGTTCTTTTTCTCCTTCCTTGCAAGTTCAAAGGTTGCGTCTAGGCATTGGGTGGACAAACAGATTCCTGGCAGTGATGTCCGCTTAGAGGCTAAAACTGGCAGGAATAGAACTCTTACACCCACTATAATATTACTGGATAGTAACCTCTGCATTGACGATGAAACACCTTTTTTCCTCACCAGATTTCATGAGCAGTAAATCATCAACTATAATTAACCCGGTGTAATCATCTCATTCAAACTCGTTCCTTACTCTTGCTTTTAATTTTGAAAGAAGAAAGTAAAGTAAACTCATCCATTTGGTGGTCTTGACCTTAATTAAAGTCAGGACTCCCGCGATATCCGTCCTTGTGCAGGTCGTGGTCGTAAATTTCTCCGGCTCGTAATGAGGTATAAAACCGTTCGGTGTGTTCGCGGCCTAGAAAATTGCTTACCGCCTCTGCTCCTCAGTAAGAAGACCATCTAAGTATTAAATTATTAGTAACATGCAAAAATGGGCCATCGATTGAGTATAAAGCTGAACTGAAGTAATTTATATTCAGTTGAATACTCATAAATATTGGTGCCAACTGGGTTCAAGAATTTTCATAGTTAGTAAAATGGCAAATTTGCTTGCAGCCTTCAATTAGCTTTTGGATCCGAAGATCGTGACCACTTCCCTTTCACAGTGCACCTAGGACTACAAGTCAAGTATTCTGTGATGCAGGCGGGCGAGAAGTGGAAATATGGGGCTACGACCACACTAGGCCCTTTAAGGGTTCAAAAAAATATGGCTGTATAGAGAATGAACTGGTTCAGGGTGGGGTTGAAGTCAAAATCAGGGTCACCTTCGTTAGACCTGCCGCTCCCAGCAACTTGCGTCCTCCCATCCTTTCAGCGGCCATTTTCTCATAATTAAAGGGCAATTTGAAGGGCTCACAAAAACTATCTCTGTTAGACCGTACAGAACTGACTATTGCAAACACTGTAGACGCCATTTTTCCAGTCAATTTATAGGGCAGATACTTCAATCATTATCTCCAAAACTTCGCCAATTTTTCCTGTCGTCCCTAAAGGGCTGACCCTGATTTTGACTTCACCCCCACCCTGAACCAGTTCATTCTCTATACAGATATATTTTTTTGAGCCCTTTTGAGCCCTTAAAGGGCCTAGTGTGGTCGTAGCGCCATATTTCCACTACTCAGGCGGTCGATTTTGCTGCTTTCAATATTGGTTGCTTGACGGATATAGATTGCGCATAAGACGAGGAGATGCTTCATGAGGAGTTCTCCTTGTCTGAGGGCCCTTTGTTCTTTCAAAGGCTGATCGCGAGTAAATATCCGGTTGTTGTGGGCAACTGAACGAATTCTAAAGTCACTTTTGGACATAAATGAAAGGAGAACATGGATGCGGCATCTTCCACGATCATGTCTTCCTACCAGCATAAGATGAAGTGTGGAAGGCCAAAACAGCTGATCAGTTGATCATCAAGAAGCTTGATTATCTCTGCGGGAGACGTAACAGTGGTGGTGAGAAAAAATCGTTTGAACCTGATTCCCAGGTAACTTTTATGGAATTCAATTCGAGAGAACCATTGGCATCCCCACCCTTCCAGAGAATCATCTAATAATAATCAACTTTGTGCCACTCTATCCTTTAAAAAAAATATGTGTTTTGCGACAAATTGTCTCTGAATATTTCATGATCGATAAAAGTTTAAACATGATGGTATGAGGTCTGCAATCATCATCATAATTTAATCAATGAGAACGATCACCCGTGTGTCAACAATTATTAAAAAAAATTACAGCAGGCAGCTTGGCGACGGCTCACTCCGCAGTGGTTTAGTGTTCCGTGTTAGGTAAATAGATTACTTTCCATTAAGTGGTGAACAATTTTTGTACGATTATAACTTGCAAAGATGGAAACGAGTCAGTTCAAAGCAAAAGTGATAAATATGGATAATCATTGTTAAATTAATTATGAAATCATTCCATCAACGCATCATTACCTTTTTCCGCTCTAACTAGCCTTAGCAAGCTCAAAAGAGATATTTTCTGGATAAATTTAGCATATTTTGGATCCAATTTAATCAGGACCATCAACAAAAGACGAGTAAAATCGGTTTTCTTAGGCAAATTCACGACCAAGCGCCTTTGATTGCTCATTAAATAAAATACCCCTTTCGGGAAGTCTCTTCTACCCATGAATAAATGAATGTTGAAGACGTCGCAAAATAATGTTTTGATAATCATTCCTCCTCAAATTCCCGAAAAAATTCTGTCTCGTCAAGACTGTCGCTTTATGGCTTGTTGAGTATAAAGCCTCATGATTAAATCGAGAAGAGGCTTAAGTTCTTGCTAAGAAGATAAAATTAATTCCTTCTTTCACAGCTTTTCGGTCGAACCAACAAAAGCAACCTTCAACGCTGCCCCGTTCACGTAATCTCAACTGTTTTTACGAACCCAGTCCCTCCCTCTTCCTCTTTCCTCGTTTGAAAGTTTGGCGTTAAGTTCTGTACCTTAGTACCGTCTTAGATTTCGCAACCTGCTCGAGTTCCCACTCGACGGAACAAAACGAAAAATGATGTACCTAAGGGACGAGAAAAACTCCAATCATCAAAAGGAAAATGGGATAGAGTGAATTTATCTCCCTCGTCACTCTACGAGTGGAATAGAACGATTCTGGCTTCAAAAATAAAATTAACGCTTCTGTGGGTTTCCTTCCGGAGAGCAATTGGAGTGGGGATACAATTTAGAGTGGTAGTTACGGAGATTAGCCCTCCATCAGCATCGATTCTTCATGACTTATGTGATTCTCGCTATAAAAAGGAAGAAAGGGTGTTTGGTCTGGAAACATCTTTTTACTTTGATAGCCAGTTCCTTGAATATAACCAAAGAAAACGTTAATATTCAAAGGATATAAAATATACAATAATATGCTTTAGTCGAGGGACATTTTTATAAATATAAAAAGTGTTGTACCTTTTTGCGGCTTGGCTTCTGGAAGATGAATGAGGGTGAGGAAGTAAAGCAGTATGATGAGCCGCAGAGTTGTACTGATCTTCATTTCCAGTTGCGCCTTATCTGTAAGAGAAGGGACTACATTAATCAAGCGGTTCTTAGAGACTTTCTAGGACTTTGAACTTCTATTCAGGTTTTATCTCGACATTGAGACGGATTTCGGAGGAGTTTAGTGAGACGTTAAATTGATAGAGGTTGCTCATTTCCGATTAATTACTCCTTGTTAACGGGTACATTACTCCACAAGGAGCCATCAAATCTCTCAGTACCCAGCCTGTGAACATGTTTCTATTCAAGGTAAAATAAGGCAATTTCAGCCCACGTATGATGTACACGTTCGAAAACCGATTTCGACATTGTTCCTACCTTAGTTCCCCACGGGCAGGAGAGCGGTAGGCCCATTCATCAAAAGTTCAGGTCGTGAATTTTTCGAAAAAAAAAACCGCCCACCGTAACTTCATCTCAAGGTAGCCCATTTGTATTGTGTTCCGCGTGAAAGTTTCGGCGGAAAACACACACTCATCACACGTTCCCCAAGACTTGGCCAACTTTCGCCTCACCTGGCAACAATAACCTTAAAACCTGCGACGCTTCTCTCCGTCAAGTTGACGTTTTGGTGAACTGAACTTTACTCTCGCCGTAAGATTGACGAATTGGTTTGATCCTATTCTGACGCACACAGTTCCCTTGAAATTGTTATAGTAGGTGGGTGTGGTTGGAAGGGGGGTTCTTCTGGAAGAAATCGGGACTCTTACCCATGAATGTCGGAAAATCAATTTGCCGGATTCATTGGACCTATTCCTTCAAAAGTAGAAACACCCTGGCCAGAAGGTCCACGAAGAATATAGTCGTCAGGTGTTTTTCCTGTACGGGTAATTTGGTTGCTTCAAAATTTTTTCCTTGTCGTGTTACTATTGGTAATGTCTCAATTAATCAATTCGACACTCTAGATCACGGCTAATCTAGGTGCACACCCAGAGATAAAACTGGAAGTCTTCCTTTCAGTCAGCAGATGAGGGGATAGCTTCCTGTTCTTCACACACGCTGGCCCATGGCATCATTCTGGTAGATTGTGCCTCAAGTTAAAATAAGAACCTTCCTGGACCTTTGCAAATGAATTTAATAACGCTGCAAATTCATTCACGGGGATTGATTATTTCTCGGACCAGGAGCATGGAGAAAATGGGGGAAATAGTGAGTGTAGAGTGTCCCGGACTCATTCCAATTGATTCAGCGTCCAACATTTAGTGGAAAAAGTACACCACACGCCTAGGTACCAGAAATCTCGAAAACCCACTTTTGAAATAGGTATATAGATACCCGTTTTGGTTGGTTATTCCTCGAATAATCAAAATTTGTTTTTTTGAAAAATGGATTTTCGAGATTTTGGGCGATCTAGGCGAGTAGGGTGTCATTTTCCACTAAATTTTGGACGCTGAATCCAATGAAACGGGTCCCAGAACGATTGGCACCCACTGGAGGAAGTAATGGGTCAAATTGGGTATTTATTACCCATTTTGAATATGTGTTTTCGGGATTTCTGCTACCTAGGCGTGTGGGGTATAGTTTTCCACTAAATTTTGGACGCTGAATTCAATGATGTGTGTCCCAGAACGATTGGCAACCACCGGAAGAAGTTATGGGTCAAAATGGGTATGTATCCACCCATTTTGTATGTGTCAGGATTTCTGGTGCCTAGGCGTGTGGGGTATCATATTCCACTAAATTTTGGACCCTGAATCGATTGGAATGGGTCTGGGACCCGCCACACCCACTGCTTTCCCCCATTCGAGGAATAACCAACCCGTGTGTAAGAATTTGCAGATTTTTTACCCATAACATCTTTCGATGGGCACTAGTCGTTCTGGGTCCCGTCTTATAGGATTCAGCGTCCAACATTTAGTCGAAAATAATACCCCACACGCCTAGATCGCCAAAAACTCAACAATCCATTTTTCGAGAAACACAATTTGATATTATCAGGTTATTTGAAACTTTTGTATGAGATTGGACTTCTATAGGCGTGGAATACGGACATTAACATATATTATCGGGGAATAAAGGCCATAGTATTTGCTAGGCAGTGCTGGAGAGCTTCGTACTACCGGAATGCTGCTACATATTGATATCCCCACATTGAATTCGTGAAGACGTGTCTCTTTTCTCCTTCTATCAATTGTTTGCATGAATGGTGGACAGTTTCTTTGCCTTCCGACAACATCTCGAGTTTTCATCATGTCTGAAACGCTGGAAAAAGTAAGAAGACGGTCGTTTCTCGGGTTCACAATGTAGATGAAAGGCCGCCCTTTTCATTCCACCGGTGCGTTTCCTCATATTCGTACAACGCCGCTCCTACGAAATTGAACACGTCGGTGGCGCGGGTCACAGGTTCCAAACTTTTCCCCCTCTCCAGCATCGAACGTTCCGTATTCAGCAATAAATCATCCTCCCCGCGATGGCGACCCCCTTCGTGTTCCTGAAACTTTCCATCACTCGATTTCCAAACCGGGTAGAGTTCGTGCTCGGGTCACCACTACCCTTTGCTATCAACGGGTTAGAATTGAAATTTGATCAAGGTGCTCTCGGGTGTGCTCAGCAGAGAAGGTACACATCGTCCCGAACTTCTGTTTGTTGAGGCTGTCCGACTTCCGTGCCTATGTTATTGTAGTTGGGACTTAATTAGCGAGTTGCCCCATTAGAGAATGAAATTGAATCTAAAGGGCTCTCATCAGCATCACAAGTCGATTCAAATGTCATACCGACCGGTAGGGAGAAACACCGTAGTTATTTAAAATATATAGAAAAAATATTGAAACTTACCAATATATAAGGACACATTTTATTTGATACCAAAACATTTCAAAAGCTGCAAAATATACCACAATGGTTAATCATTCAGGGTAGATCTTGCTCGTGTGAAGAATAATATTATTGGTATCATCACTCTTGGGGCCTTGGGCCTTCCAAGCAAATATTTCTGCAAAAAAAAAAAAAAAAATTGAATAGCCCTAAACAATTTGGGACAATTTTTTTCCACAAAACATCGGTTTTTGCCAAAAACCCCAAGTTTCTGTTATCAGTGTGCAGCATTCTGTTTGAGACCATGAATCAATTCTCAACGCATTTTAGTGGCTACATTAACAAGAGAAAAGTTCAGGAAAGGAATTTTCATCAAAATTCTGTTTTAAAAATTCCAAAAGCCGTTTTTGGCAGAAAGGGTTTTCAAAAATTTGAAATTTTTTCTGATGAGCTGTTGACTCTAGTTGGCTCTCAAAACTTGTCAGCCCAATTGCCCAAAATAAAGACAAATGACATCAAACCTATTCGTTCTTAAAAAAAAAAAAATAAAATAAAATAAATAAATAAAAATTTGCCGAGAATAAATGATTACTCTGGCATTATTTGAAGTGTTTTTAAGGTGCCACTGTGTATTAACTATTGTTCTTGATGTTCAATTTTGTTGAAATTAATGAATAAATTGCGAGGATAAATGTTTCCGCCATGATGACACAGTGCGGAGACATAGCTACAAATTAGTAGGCGTTTTTAATTTTAAAGAATCCACTGATTACGAAGTATTATTGTTATCACGAAGTATTTCATCAAAAACTGTCTTGCGTCAACACGAAGCAAACATTTATTGGATAACGTCAATATGTGGTGTCGTGAAGTACGCGTATTATTAACTTGTGAATCTCAAACTAACACTTGAGGAATATCGCCTGTTCTAAGGCATGTTGCCACCTTCCGGCACGTCACCCATTCTCAAGCTGGCCTAACACTGCACCCCTGAACGCTCCATTGCATTTTGTCCCGTCGAGTCGAACAGAAATTGGATTCAGAATTCAGAGATGGAATATTATTGTATCAGTAAGTAACGTATAACATTCTTGATGTTGGATCAATACTTACGCTCAACTTTTGAAGTTTCAATTGTTCTAAGAAATTTTAAACGAATGCCGCTTGATGAATACAAATGGCGGATTTTGCTTATACAATTTTTATTTTTTTGAGTATTACTAATGCGCAACGAACTGCGGTTTCTCCAATCATTGTTCAGCACATTGTGTGTCCCGCCAAAGTCGAACACCCGCCTGCAATTTTATCAAGTGGGAGGACAATAGTGTAGGTATGTATTAGGTAATCGAGGCTGTCTTGCGTGACACAAAAAAGCAACAGCTTTTACCATCTTAGCAAAGGAAAAATCTCCGTATCCTAACGTTCATGATCCCTAAACACTGTTCTATATGTTACTCATTACTTAACAGGTAAACTGGGTCTCCACTGCGTAGTGAGTCCGAGGTTTTTCTCGTGTCAAGAGCTTATAAGCGAGCACTACAGGAGGCTGAACATGGAGTTCGACAGCTTACGTGGCCACGTGATGCCAAAACAATTTTATATACTAAGTATTGGATGAGAGGAAACCAACGCTATTAAGGGGTTGAGACGACAGAAAATGAATATTGGATCAAGATTCATCCACTCACAGATAAAACAGGTATTCGAAGTTTGGGAGGGTTATCACAAGCAATGAACCGAACACGAAAGAGACAAGCTCTGTATACACTCACACGGAAGATAGGATCTGTTGCACGAAAGTGTCAGCGCAAACCGGCGACAAGAGGGAAAAAACTTTCGTTGTTGAAACAAACTTACATTCATTTTAGCCGAGAGTCGCTTGTGATGCCTCCACTCCATTTTAAAAGAAGGCGGCATAATGCGGGAGAATGGAGATACAAGGTATCTTGCCCCCGAATTAACGTTAAGTGAATGTTGACTTCTTCCCTCTCACGTAGTATTTCGTATCGGCTTACAAATGTTGGTTTACCGTTCTACTAAAGTTCTCACTATGAATACTAAGGACGCTCTCTATCCGGAACTCACTCGTGTCAGAGTTTCGAACTTGGGATCTTATAGAAATTCAAATTTGTCTCGGAATTGTGGGCGTGTTGTTCCCAGAATAGGAATAGCGGATGCCCGAACAGAGTTGAACTAGAGGAGGGGAGGGGGTATTTTTTAAAACTAGCTTGAATTAGGAGGATGTTAAAAGAGGTCAACTTGCAACGTTTAATTCTTCAACTTTTCGGTTTTGGAATCAATATAAACCCATCTAACATCGGATGGTGGCGCATGTATGTTCATTCAGACCTACCTTCCTACTGTCTATATAATATCTGGATTACTTGGAAAAGCTGCTACACAGAAAATTAATCCAATTACTCGCTGAACAACAAACACTAGTCATTAAAGCACCGATTAGATTTCAGAAACCGATATTCTACATTTGTTTAATTATGAAAAAGGAGGGAGTTTTGATTTAATTTCTGCAGTATTTGCAACAGCAGTGATCTGTAAATTGCGTAAATAGTTTACATAGGTTGTAATATACCTTTTAATTACATAATGAATTTGAAACTGACAATTTTTTTTTCTTTATCTGCCTCCAATATTCCCATAATTTGGGGTGAGCCCTAAGAGAAAAAGACTCCGTCTCTGTAGGCCATAGACAAGGCGCATATTGAGCTGTGCGGCACGGTCCAGGCAGCGCAGCACAGCACAGGGCAGCATCGGCAAAAAATCTGCGTCGCTCAGTTGACTTCGCATATTGAGAAGCAGTGTCAAATAGGAAAGTGTCTGGTGTGTGAAGTGAGTACTTGAGAGCATGTTGTCGAAATATTTGGACTTGAGTTCTGAATCAGATTCTGATGCCGATCTTGACTTATTATTGCTACTTCGCCAGAGAACAAGAAAGAATAAGCGTAAAAATAGCGACTACCTGAAAAAAAGAAGTTCTCATGGGGAATTTGTTATGACAAAAGAGTTGTGTAGTGAAAGGTTCATTAACTATTTTCGCCTCAATAGAGCTGAATTTGAAGAAGTTCATCGTATGATCCGACCTCTTATTTATTCTGAGGGATGCAATGCTCAAAACCAATCGGAACTGAAAAATTATAAAAGTAATTCAGGTATACAGAGGGAGATGTTTTTTGACAGAGATAGTTAATAAAAATTCTCTTACCGTCTGCCATGTTCAGTTCTTTTTGTATCTTCTCCCATATTTCTTGTTTGTACTTGCTCTTCATCTATTTACTATGACTGGTGTCATATAAAACAGGATAAACACGCACTAATTCGATTAGTTTCTCCTCTTGATCCATTGCACAACAGTAGAAAAACGTGCACAGTCGAGCAATGCGGCGCAGTAATCTGTGTCTCGACACAAGTGTCTGTGCCGGCTGCGCTACCCTGCCCTGTGCTGCCCTGCTCCGACTGCGTCTCAATATGCGGCGGGCCTAAGTATGCTCCGCCCTTCAGAAGACTTTCTTTTCACACATTGACAATTTGACACATTGCTGGGCTGAGGAGCAAATATGTCATTGTTGTGATACTCGTCATCTAACAATGTGGTTGTCGGCATCTGTAGAACAGGAGGCGGAGAGGCTCTCTAATAAGTTGCTAGGCTAACTTAATTCAGTTGCTATTTGACTATAAGGCGAAAATACTGAGTAGGCCGGCATTTTAAATCATTCAATGTTACGCCTTCACGTTTTTTCTTGCGTTTGGGAAACGCGCTTCGTAGACGATCAACTTGAAGGTTCATTCACTATTCTCCCGTGAGGAAAAATACGAACCAATTTATCTTTGCATCAGCACGCTTCAGATCCATCCCTTTCTCTGGCATACCTCGTCAAACAATTTCCAAGTTTCCAGCGTAATTGGATGTTGGAAAAGTTGTATTAAAACCGCGGATCCTGGTGGTATGCGAAGGACGGAACTTGAATTAGAACCAAACAACGAGGCGGTTTCTCCATATCACAGGCCCCAGAGGTCAGCAACACCCCGAGATACCCGGGAAACTTTCCTTCCTCCAGCCCGTTAAACAAGGTATGCGTTGCATTTCCTAACAAGGAAATCTGCTTAATTGACGATGCGCTTAACACACTTCTACGTACTCACACGAGTAAGTGGTTTCCTTAGAGGGTGCACCATTGATTCATTACCATTATATGTATCTTACCAACTGCACTTCCTTCTTTTTTATGAGACCTCTGAGATCAAGACGTATATTAATTTCATTTTCCATATTTGATTCAGAAAGATACCAACAAACGAATCTGCGTTTATTCATTACGATGTTTCTTTCAATTTGAATGAGGGGAACGGCTCAAATGAAATCACGCCGCAGCTCATTATTCCGATGCCTGAACCACTAGAATTTAATTTCCTTTCAGCGGCAAAACTTTATTACGAATCTCGTGGATTCGGCGAATAATTAGAAGCAAATGACTACAGTTAATCCCTCTTGAAGCCTTGAAATTTAATTCAAATGAATTATTCACAGAGCGTTTATTTAGAATGAGACGGCTTCAACCGACATGCAATATTCATCTTTTTTTCAACATTCACATCTCGGTCACACGAGGCCAAAGCTAAAAGGGCAAAAGAACTTGCTGACTGTGCTCATTTTGTGTTATTGGTTGATTGAACTTCTAAGTAACGAACTATGCACAACCAGTGATGGTAAATATACTTAAATTTTTATACATTAAAAATACATTCATCTTTATTTATTTCCTTCTCATATATGTGTTTTTAGAATTTATAGTTGGGTAATGAGCTATGGTTTCGGAGCCCATTTCGTGTTCCACCATTTAATTATTTTTTAACTGAAGATAAAAGATAAGATTAGAGGGGATTAGAGAAAATGGGGAGGGGAGGGTATATGAAGAGGTTCATGGATTTCCAAGTCACATACACTCCTAACAATTAACGCATTAATTGAGAATGTACGTAAGACAAGTCGTTCAGCGAAAAGTTCGCCAATTTTGCTGTAGAAGGTACGAGTTCCACTATAATCGGCTGTTCATAACTTTGCATTTTGGTTGGTTATTCCTTGAATAATCAACCTATGTTTTCATGATAATGGTCAACCTCTCCGATTCGGCTCAAAATTTTTTTCTGGACGTTTCATGATGTCCTGATCAAAAAAGGTCAATGTCCGTCCGCTGTCCGCCGTCCATTGTCCACGCCGTTTTTGGTAGTAGAAAATTTTCTAAAAATCTGAAATTTGGGTCAGGGGTCTGTTCCCAGCCGAGATGGGTCCTCGAAACTTTTCAGCCCGATCGAACCAAATTTGGAGGGGGTAGGGGTTTTTCGAAAAATGGATTTTCGAGATTTTGGGTGATTTAGGCGAGTGGGGTGTCATTTTCCACTAAATTTTGGACGCTGAATCCAATAAAATGGGTCCCAGAACAATTGGCACCCACTTGAAGAAGTAATGGGTCAAATTGGGTATTTATTACCCATTTTGAATATGTGTTTCGGGATTTCTGCTACCTAGGAGAGTAGGGTATCATTTTCCACTAAATTTTGGACGCTGAATTCAATGATGTGTGTCCCAGAACGATTGGCACCCACCGGAAGAAGTTATGGGTCAAAATGGGTATGTATCCACCCATTTTGTATGTGTCAGGATTTCTGGTGCCTAGGCGTGTGGGGTATCATATTCCACTAAATTTTGGACCCTTAATCGATTGGAATGGGTCTGGGACCCGCCACTCCCACTGTTTCCCCCATTCGAGGAATAACCAACCCGTGTGTAAGAATTTGCAGATTTTTTACAATTAATGGGCAGATGAATAATCCCGCAAAAACTTCAACAATCTCGAGGCATCTTGGAATAGTACACTTTCACCCTTCTCTGAGCAGCTATGACAACCAACAACCCAGGAAGTGTGCAGCTGAAGATCCAGCTCATTAATTAATTGCCACGTGGAGGCTCGCATTGGAATAATACCGAAGTTAAATCTTTTACGACAAAAACCTGTCGCCTTGTAATGAGAAAACTGACTTGGAGGGCTGTGTAATTAAAGCCTTCACTTCCCCGCCGTCTGAAGGGGGCCGTCATCCACCGGAGGTGCACTGGGCCTGGGCGCACTGGTATTCGAAATGTGTGGAGTATTGTTTCTATAAAAGATCATTAAGCTCCACCCTTGCAACCGTTGTAGAGGGTGGCATTAGGCATTCAGACGCCCTCGACAGCCGCTTTTCATTAAATCCTTTAAAAGAACTCATATCTTCCTCTGTGCGCCTGAGTAATATTCCTCCGCGATGGGACGTTTGCCTTGAGACGAGCTCGGGTGGGAAACCGGTTTTCATCATTGATAAATTTAATACGTCTTGGGGTCTCTGGGGGGAAGCGAGACGTAATTATTCAGCCAGACGGGGATCGAATAAACTGAGACGAGTGGGGATTTCCTGAGTCGTAAAACCTTCTAACAGCCGCGCGAAGGGAATTACGCACACGTATGAACTCAAAGAATTTTAACTGTTCGACGTCGATTAAACATGCGCACTACACAACCAAAGTACGCACCGATTCCCGCATACGAAAGTGGAAGTGACAAACGAGAACCTAATTAGGCGATACGAACTCATGGAATCTTGTGTTTGCAACTTCTTGGTTCGGTCGCTCAGGTACAAAAGGCATTGAAGAGAACAAGCGCAGAGAGGAGCGGATTTGGAAAGTTGGTTGTGTCTCAAGTTGGCCCTCATTGCTAATTGAGAGTAGTCGATATCTCACTTTCAGCATATTGCGCTCATATACTTTTGCACGGTTCCTTCATCCCCAACAAGTCGTCATGCTGACCGGGAATTCATCAATAATACATTCACTATATCAGGGTCCATGAAAATCGCTATCGTGCAACGAATGGGTAAAGGAACTTCTTAGGCCGACATGTTGCTCATAGGTAAATGCTCATTGGGAAAATTTAAGCTTTCTGAGAACTTGGTGGAAATTCTACTGGATTCTATTCCCGAAATTTGACAGTTCACTCCCGTGGATCAATCAACAAAGGATCAATATTCAAGTTATGCAGGCACCTGCATCGTAATGAATCAACTTGTTTAATAGCCTCCTATTAATTCAGCTTCCTACACCTAGATATTGGAGATGGTAGGTAAATTTAGTGACGGGAAGTTGGTAACTATAGAAGGCTGGACTGGCGCTCACGGTCGAGTGCTAATCGGTAAAAAATCGTATAATTCAACCAATCGTTTCGTCGTATAGATTTATATATCGTTTAATTTCGTACAACGTTCAATCGGGAGTGTCGGTACGGGTAAAGTCTTGGGCTTCCGACATCAATTCGTCGTCGAGGAGAAACTACGGGGCGCCCCATCATCGAGACTCCAAGTTCGAGAAGGTAGGAAATTTTCGTACTCTACCATCTCCAAATTAGGGAAAATTATTGTAGGGTAATACCTTCACATCGTACCTATACATACAGTCCACTGCCATTAATCAAGGGGTGGGAAATTCGGGACGATATTTCGAGCAACTCGTGCTCGAAAAGATCCAACCACACCCCAAATCGTACACAACTGAAAAAGAGGGAGAGGAGAGGAGAAAGAATCAGATGAACTTACGCAAGTTATTTGTTCATTATTTTTACTCGAAAATGAACCGGCAGGCCGGGATGCGGTCTGATCGCCATAAACGGAGGCAGGTTATGGGCAAATAGGGGTATTATGATTCCACATGTGTGTATCTCGCTTCTGTGGTAATGTCAGTCACTTATTTTTCAGTCAGGCAGGTCTGAAATTACGCCGCAATCGGTCTCTCAGACGAGACTGATCATCCGGTTGTTGCGGAAGTTCTCACGTAATAATTAGCTCTGGGCGAATTGGGGTCCTTATGATCGAGAGGGCGAGCGTTACGCGCTCGGATGACTATATGGGCTTCAGCCGGACCTCGTTCGCGGTTTCCTCCGAAATCCCCCCCCCCCCCACTTCACCCACGGTTTTGATTAATCACGTTGAAAAGGGCCATGATTTGAGGCCCTGAAGTCCACCATTCCGTACACAAATGAGATTTACCGTCCCCCCGTTCGGGCCGGCCGTTATTGAAGGGCCTCCAGGGATGGAGGGGAAGTGAGGGGTGTACTACCGATGAAAATAGGGCCTGCACTGTTTGGAAGGGGGGGGGGGGTCGTAGTGAGGGGACGGTGAGGGACGTACGTACGTAGAATGGGCCATGGGCCGCCTGCTGGAAAGAGGAGGAGGGGCTCCTCTCGTAAATCAATCAGAATAATTTATTGAAGGGGTCACGGGGCCGAGATGTTTCATTCATAGAGAAACAGTGCACTGGCTCTCCCCACGCGGTGGAAAACTTTTCCTATTTCCACCTGCAGCCCGGTCAAAATGCTCTTTGCCTCGCTGCCTTCAACGAACAATCCGTTCACTTTTATGCTACAGTAAACCTTCCTAACTGCTCCAAAACGGCATTCGGACACTTAAGGTCATTGAATAGTATTTAAGCAAAAACACTGCAAATTCTTCCAGAATGATCCATTTCATGGAGCCGAAATATCGAAAGAAGAGTGAGTGTGGAGTGTCCCCGACTCATTTAAATCTATTCAGCGTCCATAATTTGGTATGGATTGTTATACCATAGGGTGCAGGTCAATTCCGCCGATGTAATCGGATTATACTCGAGCTGGCATACTGCACCTAATGAGGTCCATTCGAACTCGAAGTTCAGTGTTCATGTCAGTTCCGCCGACCCGTCGGACTATCACCCACAACAAACAACTAACTCGACTTTTGGGTACAGGTCTATTCCGCCGATGGAAACGTTGGAAGTCCATGAGTGCGTTGACAAAATTAGTGTAAAGACAACCAACGCCGAAAATTTTTTGCTACATAACAGTGCAGCTGATGGTCTTATAATGTTCTCGACCGAACAGAACTTGCAGTTTTTGGCCCGCGCAACCATTCTTTACGTAGATGGGACGTTCAAGTGCAGTGCCAAGTACTTTAGCCAGTTGTTTTCAGTGCATTCTTTTGAAAACGGCCATGACATACCACTAGTATTTTTCCTACTTGCCGACAAGAAAAAAGAGACTCATGTAAAGTCTTTTCAATTACTCAAGGATAAGTGCTCAAAAGTTGAATTGGCGTGGAAGACGTTAGTCGCTGACTTTGAGCTTGCAATCCACCTCGCAGCAAAAATCGTTTATCCCACCCTCTCAATTCAAGGCTGAAAATTTCGTCTTACGCAGAGTTGGTGGCGAAAAATACAAGAATGTGGACTGGCCAGCGATTATAAACGCAGTACTCAGGTCGGACAGTTTCTGCGTACTTACAGCATCAATCAACGTTTCCTCCGATCATGTGGGCAATGCGGAATGCACGACATTCAGATTGACGGCGTGGTGTCAATGAATAGTGTAGGTGTCCCAGTTCAGCCGCGTAAAAAAGTTATTGACAAGTTTGCTCAAATCGAAAACCTTATTCAAGACTATGTCAACGGTAAAATCGCGCGCGCGGATTATGTATCAAACGTAGCAGCGTTGAATAAACCAGCCTTTCTCTGACCATGACACTCCATATTTACGTTATGAGGTTAGTATCTTAAATTTTAAGAAATGCTCGGCGGAATTGACATTTGGCTACGTTGGTTAGCATGTCGATTCCGCCGGTGGAGCTTTCTCACTGAAGGAGCGGAATTGACATGCGGCGGAATTGACCTGAAAATCGGCGGAATAGACCGGACCCCATACCATATGCCTAGTTCCATGAATCAAGTTTCAAAAAACACATCTCAGAGGGTATTCTCATGGGCATCTCTCAGACATCATGAAACATATACTTACATACTGTCAAATTTTTGGGCCAACCGGTGAGTTTGACCTCTGGTTTGATTACATAATGTGCTGATTATTCAACAAACAACACCACCAACCAAAACCCAAACAATAACATGTTCAATTGGTGAAACAATAAGAGTTAAACAAAAAGAGAGAGTCACGGTTATAAAAAATAAAAATAAAACCGCGTACGATTTCAACAACAGAGACACAGCATAATAGCATTTTCTGCAGAGAATAGTTCTATATCTCTCCAATGTAGACGCAGGCTGACACACAAGTAACCCCCTCAACCTCAAAATCAATACAATACACATTTGACACTTCACCCGTGAACTCCCATCCATCTCAATCAATCAATCTTGTTCATTATCAGTGATGTTTCGACGGAAACCCACGAGGATATTTCGCGTCTAGAACAATTTCACAGTGGAGATTTTATGGGGGATTACAGAATCACTTTGGGATAAAATTACGATCCCATGACAAGTCATCGTGGGGTCATCCTGTATGTAATCCATGGTTTGGAATTTTCATCGCGGGCCTTTTAGTTGGTTATTCCTTAAATAATCAACCTATGTTTTCATAAAAAAAGGTTCTCTCCGATTTGACTCAAAATTTTTTTCTGGGCGTTTCAAGGTGTCTAGATCAAAAAAGTCAAATAATGTCCGTCCGCCGTACGCCGTCCACCGTCCGGGCCGTTTTTGGTAGTAGAAAATTTTCTGAAAATTTGGTCAGGGACCAGTTTTTGGCTCAAGTTGGTTCTCGAAACTATTCAACACGATCGGACCTAATTCGGGTGGGGTAGGGGTCAAAATGTGTTTATTGAAAAATGTATTTTCGAGATTTTGGGCGATCAAGGCGAGTGGGGTATTATTTTCCACTAAATTTTGGACGCTGAATCCAATAAAATAGGCCCCAGAACAATTGGCACCTACGAGAAGAAGTTACGGGTCAAATTGGGTATCTATTACCCATTTTGAATATGTGTTTTCGATATTCCTGGAACCTAAGCGTGTGGGGTATCATTTTCCACTAAATTTTGGACCCTGAATCGATTGGAATTGGTTCGGGATCCACCACATGTTGAAGAAACGAGTCTCCATGCGCCTCGTCCGATGAATAACCAACCCGTGTGTAAGAATTTGCAGCGTTTTGGTTGGTTATTCCTTGAATAATCAACCTATGTTTTCATGCAAATGGTCAACCTCTCCGATTCGGCTCAAAATTTTTTTCTGGACGTTTCATGATGTCCTGATCAAAAAAGGTCAATGTCCGTCCGCCGTACGCCGTCCACGCCGTTTTTGGTAGTAGAAAATTTTCTAAAAATCTGAAATTTGGGACAAGGGGCTGTTCCCGGCCTAGGACGGTCCTCCAAGCTTTTCAGCCCAATCGGACCAATTTTGGGCGGGGTAGGGGTCAAAATGTGTTTTTTGAAATATGGATTTTCGAGATTTTGGGCGATCTAGGCGAGTGGGGTATCATTTTCCACTAAATTTTGGACGCTGAATCCAATGAAACGGGTCCCAGAACGATCAGCACTCACTGGAAGAATACATGGGTCAAATTGGGTATATATTACCCATTTTGAATATGTGTTTTCGAGATTTCTGGAACCTGGGCGTGTGGGGTATCATTTTCCACTAAATTTTGGACGCTGAATTCAATGAAATGGGTCCCAAAACGATTGGCACCCACTGGAAGAAGTTATGGGTCCAATTGGGTATATATTACCCATTTTGAATATGTGTTTTCGAGATTTCTGGAACCTGGGCGTGTGGGGTATCATTTTCCATTAAATTTTGGATCCTGAATCGATTGGAATGGGTCGAGGACCCGCCGCACCCACTGTTTCCCCATTTCCCCCATGTTGAAGAAATGAGTCTCCATGCGCCTGATCCAAGGAATAACCAACCCCTGTGTAAGAATTTGCAGCGTTTTTTGTAATGTATTGATCATGGAAATAACACAAATGTATTGTTATCATGTTGATCACACAATATTGTTTTTAACAGTCACATTTTGTCGTGTTTCGAAATGAGGAATTTTGAAAGTGTCCGCGTTGGATCATTTCTTACAACTATTCACTAAACGGGGGTCGATAGGTATGTTGACAACGGGACGGTCGCTTTCTTACGGCTTGCCGAGTCGAAAAGAACCGATTTCCTCAACTTTGGCTCATCGTTAGCTCGCAAAAAGCACGACCCTTCCCTCGTGTGGGATGGTAACTTTTTTTGCTCTTGATTTGAGAACGAGGGTAGGGAAATTGAAAGTAACTTCCAATCTCTCCGAGCACATAGAGGCTCCCCACTTTCGGTGTAAGTTACGTAAACGGGCTTCCCCCGAAGGGGGAAAGAAAAACGGATACCGCATTCGAGTGATAATGCCTGGCGAAGATACGAGTTTTCCATTACGCGTATATTTACCTTACCAAAGCCGGCGAGCAGTGGGAAACTTGCGGTTGGGATCCGCTGGGGTGAATGCAGCGCGGTTCAGCGCTTGTGGGAAATTTTCCCTACCATCTTCGAAGTTTGTCAATCCGCATGCTGCTAAGATAAACAAGCTGAATAGGTAGCTATTCGTCCGAAGGATAGATTAGTAAGTAGCCAAAGTCCGGATCCTGACTTCAGACCATTGCGGAATAGATGTAGCGTTTTTGGTTGGTTATTCCTTGAATAATCAACCTATGTTTTCATGATAATGGTCAACCTCTCCGATTCGGCTCAAAATTTTTTTCTGGACGTTTCAAGGTGTCTAGATCAAACATAGGTTGATTATTCAAGGAATAACCAACCAAAAGGTCAATGTCCGTCCTGATATACTTGCGCTAGACTGTTCCTGAGGCCATGTGGCCCATTACAGTCTATCCCAGTCGTGTTTTCCCTTTTTCTTTTCTTTGCGCTAGATCATCTGGGAGCCCCGCTCTATGGCTCCATGGCTTCCCCGTACATCAGGCACCCCACCCTCTTCCGGCGTCCGCCTGCCTGTGGCAGCCCAGGGTGGATCTCGTGGAGGTGCCGGGGTTCAATCTTTTGCTCTGCTAGGCCTCCGTACTAACGCGCCTCTTCTTGTGCTTGCGGTCTTCCATCATTGGCATGTAATGAGCTTTAGGGTGGGGGGTCAATGTCCGTCCGCCGTCCACGCTGTTTTTGGTAGTAGAAAATGTTCTAAAAATCTGAAATTTGGGTCAGGGGTCTGATACCGGCCTAGGACGGTCCTCCAAACTTTTCAGCCCGATCGGACCAAATTTGGGCGGGGTAGGGGTCAAAATGTTTTTTTGAAAAATGGATTTTCGAGATTTTGGGCGATCTAGGCGAGTGGGGTATCATTTTCCACTAAATTTTGGACGCTGAATCCAATGAAATAGGTCCCAGAACGATCGGCACCCACTGGAAGAAGTTATGGGTCAAATTGGGTATTTATTACCCATTTTGAATATGTGTTTTCGGGATTTCTGCTACCTAGGCGTGTGGGGTATAGTTTTCCACTAAATATTGGACGCTGAATCCAATGAAGTGGGTCCCAGGACGATTGGCACCAACTGGAAGAAGTTATGGGTCAAATAGTGTATATATTACTCATTTTGAATATGTGTTTATGAGATTTCTGGTACCTGGGCGTGTGGGGTATCATTTTCCACTAATCATGGACACTGAATCGATTGGAATGGGTCTGGGACCCGCCGCACCCACCGTTTTCCCCATTTCCCCCATGTTTTCAAATAAGTTTCCATGCGCCTGGTCTGACGAATAACCAACCCCTGTGTAAGAATTTGCAGCGTTTCTCTTGTGTGGTTAAAATTTAAAAAAATCTTAGTTGATGTTTCCAGCTAACGTCCGCTCCCATCAGTAAATTTGCAGCCCTGATGCCATGATACGCTGTATACAATACACAAATTAGGTCGAAGGTGAGCGGTCCCCACTTCACATCGTCCAGCGTTGTCGCTGTGTGAGCCTAACTTATTGTCCCAACTCGTCGTTCGTAAACATTCACCGCAGAGCCATTGTTGAATAAACTCGAATTTAGAAGTGGAACGGGAAACGAGCATAGTTGAGCAGGTTGGAAAATAAAATATTAAGGTCACAACGACGGGGCTTCACAACCATATATCAACCCCCCTCACCCCTGACTGCCCCCTTGCTGAATAACCGAGTGTAGTTGAATTGATTCATCCGAGTGCGGGGCTTGATTACATGTTGAAAATCCTCTTGGCAACGCGGGGATTAATCATAGCATTCTGGATGTTCTTCAGTGAGTTATCGACAAGCTTCTAGGTGGTATAGGACAGCGAACCATTTTCGAGGGTTCCACCGGTAAGTTTTGTAGCCGATGGTTTTATGACCTTTGGCGACGATGATTGAGTTCCCCAGTAATAATGCGGAAGAGTTAAATTTTGTTGACACAAAAACACACGAGATGACCTCAGTGAAGCTCCCAGAATGTTAGCTGTGCTCACGAGAACACTACTTATGAATACAAATCAGCAAAATCAGCACTCTTACGTATTTTTTATTAATACCGAGTGTTGAAGTGCTGTGTGGAATATCAACAAACAGGCACAGAAATAATGAGAGGCTAGAAGGAAATTATTTCAAATTATAGGTGACAGTTCATGGCAGAACATGGCCAAAAATCTAAATAAGGTATTGGGGTTGAGTTACGAACAACAACAAGGGAAGAGTGAGGGAGTAAAAGGAAAACTGGATCGCAGGAAAGTATAAAAATTCAGATTACATGTGAGAGGCGGGAAACTCGCCTTTTTTAAAAACCTAATACGTGTACATTATTCACACTAATGCCCGAAAAACCAGAGTCTAAAGCAGTTTGGGCTTCCAACTTACAAACCAATCGTAATGGAAAAGTCATTCCGTGACGTGAAGTCAGTAGATGATGGGGTTCATAATGTGACTGGTGAATGAATGACAGTTCAAGAGAGGAAAAAGGGTTAGAAAGGTAGCAAGGCGGTAAATCCATATTCAAATCGGGAAATAAGTTGGAAAAATGGCCTCGTAGTTACGCGTGAGGAGATTTCCCCCGTAAGTTCAAGGGGTGGTTGATGGGTTGATGACGTGTTGGCTGTTATTCACGCTGGAGGATTTCAAAAATGCGGAGGGTGAGAACGAAGGGTAACAAAAAATGTGAGTTGGGTGGACGTTGGGTAATATACCTACTCATTTTATTTTGGAGGCGAGCACTGAATTTCAATAAGGGAAGTAGGGGCTTGCAAGGGCGTGTGAGATTTGGTTATTCGCTCCCCTAGTAGGTTGTTTGGTTTCACGCAGTTTCACCGAGGGGAACGATGCTCATCCCCTCGAGATAAAAAATGATGGAGCTCAGGATTTCCACACCGAATGAATGGAACGTTATCTTGTCGCCACTCTCCGTAATAATTGATAACATCCGGGAATAACGGACAAAATTTCCCATTCGGCTCATCTATCTCCAAATAATAACCCCATGTTTTCAGGCCTGACGTCGATTCTTCCCTATTCCTCAAATCATCATTAACTTTTTTCGTTTAAAGATGTCAAAATTTGTCACCGACCACGCCGTGTAAGGCCTTTTTAAAATCAGGTTTCACTTCTTCTTCTTCTTCAAGTGCCGTCTCCGTCATAAAAGGTTGGCGATCATTTCTGCATATTTCTCGCGGTCCTGCGCCAGGTGAAACAAATCTGCTGCTCGGTGAATCCCCGTCCAGCTTCGTATGTTAGATAACCATGATGCGCGCTTCCTTCCGACTCCTCTTCGTCCGCTGATCTTCCCCATCATTATGGTCTGCAACAAGCTGTACTTGGGCCCACGCATAACATGCCCCAAGTATGACACCTTGCGCTTCTTTATCGACACCAGCAGTTCACGCTGCAGGGAGTTCTGTTGAAGGATGTAATCATTGCGGAGTCGGACGGTCCAGGGGATCCTCAGCATACGTCGGATCAGCCACATTTCAAAGGTCTCTAGCCGATTCACGTCCTTGGCCTTCAATGTCCATGTCTCAACTCCATATAGGAGTATAGACCAAATGTAACATTTAACAACTCGCCAGCGCAGCGCAAAACTGACATCCCGGCGACACAAAATACTACGCATGTTGTTAAATGCTCCACGTGCCACCTCAATCCGACTGCGCAGTTCCCCCTCCAACGACCATGTGTCCGACACCCACTGCCCTAAGTACCTGAATCTTGTAACTTGCTCGATGCTTTGCCCATTAACAGTTAGTCTGATGGTACTACTCGCTGCCTTTGAAATGACCATTGCCTTAGTTTTTGACACGTTGATTGCCAGGCCATACTTCCTGCAGGCTACTGCAACCCTCAGCTGGAGCTCTACCTCAGAGTGGGCCAACAGCACCGTGTCATCGGCGTACCTCAGATTGGACACAGGTAATCCGTTTACGGGGATGCCAATATCACAGTCATCCAGGGCCTCCTTAAATACCTGCTCCCCAGGTTTCACTGGGGTATTTCATTTGCTCAGTTGGTCCTCGCAACACATAATTATTTATCAATTCGTATGTAGGTAAGTACTTTGGACAGGTGTTTAGAAGTCCCAACACACGCAGAGGTCCCAACGGGTACTTTGAAAATGAATAGGCATGTACTTTATTGAACCTTTTTTAGGCTCAATTATTGAGAACAAAATAATTTGGTATTTTCATAACCGTGTCTGAGCTGACCTGAGTGGAAATTCTAATTTACGTGATGAATCAGAACAGCTGAAATCTCTGAATCTGATCCTTGTGCGACGCAGTCTAGCACCCTGTCTCGAAGAAAGGATCTTTACTCCAGGAGGCCACAAATTAGCAAGTAGAATCCCTGATGACGAGGCATTTGAAGAGGGATTTCACGGTGTACCACCTTCATCGTATGGCTGGCGATTTATCATTCTCAACTGCTTCTTCCACCTCTCCGGGGTGCCTCACCTCCACCTCGCCACTCCTCGTCTCCCTAGTAAACAAATTCCTGAAGCATTAAGGAAACGTGGAAGACCTCCATGGTGAGGGATGGCGCTGGATGAGGGGAAGAGTAGAACCCGGCGAACGCTAACGACCCAGAAATATTATTCATTTATTGTAATGAAGGTCCGGCGAATGGGACGGTCTTCCATTGATGTCGGTCTCGAGGAGGATATTTTCTGTAGAAATAAAATAGACATTCATCTTGTGACCTTTTTCTGCTTTTGAAAACGTATTCCTCTCATCACAATTTTTCCTCTAAAATTCGATAGGCAGTTATTTTCCTCCTCTGACCCTGAATCGGTGGTTGGCGGTCTTCCTCATTAAAATACAATTACGTACAAAATGTGAATATAAGAATAGAATATGTTTTCCATGGTCAACGTTTTATAAGATCAACAAGATATAGGGCGTTCGAGGTTACTAAGAATAATAAATTAGTCAAGATGAAGAAATTAATGATGTTATCAGAATAAACCTTTTGAACCTAACGTGATTCTGAAACATGAATAACACTGGCACACCGCGTTCTCTCGGCGCATATGCAGGAAAAACTGCATAAATACGGATTCCTCTCGTATATTGCTTACATCACGGAAAACACATCAAGGTATGTAGGATGAAAGCCATTTTGCTCAGATACGTAGATGCGTGAAATGATTTGGATAGAATTTGTTCCCACAAAGAATAGAGATCAGTTGGAGGGTTCTTCACTACCCAACATCGTAAACTACGAATTTTGGTTGGTTATTCCTTGAATAATCAACCTATGTTTTCATGCAAATGGTCAACCTCTCCGATTCGGCTCAAAATTTTTTTCTGGACGTTTCATGATGTCCTGATCAAAAACGCTGCAAATTCTTACACACGGGTTGGTTATTCCTCGAACCAGTCGTATGGAGACTCATTTCCTCAACATGGGGGAAATGGGGACAAGAGTGGGTGCGGCGGGTCCCAGACCCATTACAATCGATTCAGGGTCCAAAACTTAGTGGAAAATGATGCCCCACACGCCCAGGTACCGGAAATCTCGAAAACGAATATTCAACAGGTACCAGAAATCCTGACACATACCAAATGGGTGGATACATACCCATTTTGACCCATCACTTCTTCCGGTGGGTGCCAATCGTTCTGGGACACACATCATTGAATTCAGCGTCCAAAATTTAGTGGAAAATGATACCCCACACGCCTAGGTAGCAGAAATCCCGAAAACACATAATCAAATTGGGTAATAAATACCCAATTTGACCCATTACTTCTTCCAGTGGGTGCCAATTGTTCTGGGACCCATTTTATTGGATTCAGCGTTCAAAATTTAGTGGAAAATGACACCCTACTCGCCTAGGTAGCAGAAATCCCGAAAACACATTCAAGATGGGTGTATCTATGGGGCACTACGACACAAATTTACTAATATAATATTGAGAAAACGTAGGTAATTTAGAAGGCTATAATAATTGTATTAAATCGAATTGAATGGTACGAATAAAAAGCTCGGACAGTAAAAAGAATTGTAGGCAACTGCCGTACGCCGTCCATTGTCCACGCCGTTTTTGGTAGTAGAAAATGTTCTAAAAATCTGAAATTTGGGTCAGGGGTCTGTTCCCAGCCGAGATGGGTCCTCGAAACTTTTCAGCCCGATCGGACCAAATTTGGAGGGGGTAGGGGTCAAAATGTGTTTTTTGAAAAATGGATTTTCGAGATTTTGGGTGATTTAGGCGAGTGGGGTGTCATTTTCCACTAAATTTTGGACGCTGAATCCAATAAAATGGGTCCCAGAACAATTGGCACCCACTGGAAGAAGTAATGGGTCAAATTGGGTATTTATTACCCATGTGGGTGACTTCAGCCGAATAGACAAACAAAACACATCGTCATATCCTGTTGTTTATAACCAGCTGTTAAACTTAGCAACCAATTTTGAGCAGTTGCCTACAATTCTTTTTACTGTCCGAGCTTTTTATTCGTACCATTCAATTCAATTTAATACAATTATTATAGCCTTCTAAATTACCTACGTTTTCTCAATATTATATTAGTAAATTAGTGTCGTAGTGCCCCATAGATACACCCATCTTGAATATGTGTTTTCGGGATTTCTGCTACCTAGGCGAGTAGGGTGTCATATTCCACTAAATTTTGGACCCTGAATCGATTGGAATGGGTCTGAGACCCGCCACACCCACTGTTTCCCCCATTCGAGGAATAACCAACCCGTGTGTAAGAATTTGCAGATAGGTTGATTATTCAAGGAATAACCAACCAATAAAAAGCTCGGACAGTAAAAAGAATTGTAGGCAACTGCTCAAAATTGGTTGCTAAGTTAAACAGCTGGTTATAAACAACAGGATATGACGATGTGTTTTGTTTGTCTATTCGGCTGAAGTCACCCACATGGGTAATAAATACCCAATTTGACCCATTACTTCTTCCAGTGGGTGCCAATTGTTCTGGGACCCATTTTATTGGATTCAGCGTCCAAAATTTAGTGGAAAATGACACCCCACTCGCCTAAATCACCCAAAATCTCGAAAATCCATTTTTCAAAAAACACATTTTGACCCCTACCCCCTCCAAATTTGGTCCGATCGGGCTGAAAAGTTTCGAGGACCCATCTCGGCTGGGAACAGACCCCTGACCCAAATTTCAGATTTTTAGAAAATTTTCTACTACCAAAAACGGCGTGGACAATGGACGGCGTACGGCGGACGGCGTACGGCGTACGGCGGACGGCGTACGGCGGACGGCGGACGGCGGACGGACATTGACCTTTTTTGATCAGGACATCATGAAACGTCCAGAAAAAAATTTTGAGCCGAATCGGAGAGGTTGACCATTATCATGAAAACATAGGTTGATTATTCAAGGAATAACCAACCAAAAAGGTCAATGTCCGTCCGCCGTACGCCGTCCGCCGTCTACGCCGTTTTTGGTAGTAGAAAATTTTCTAAAAATCTGAAATTTGGGTCAGGGGTCTGTTCCCGGCCTAGGACGGTCCTCCAAGCTTTTCAGCCCGATCGGACCAAATTTGGGCGGGGTAGGGGTCAAAATGTGTTTTTTGAAAAATGGATTTTCGAGATTTTGGGCGATTTAGGCGAGTGGGGTATCATTTTCGACTAAATTTTTGAGGCTGAATCCAATGGAGTGGGTCTCAGGACGATTGGCACCCACTGGAAGAAGTTATGGGTCATATTGGGTATATATTACCCATTTTGAATATGTGTTTTTGAGATTTCTGGAACCTAGGCGTGTGGGGTACCATTTTCCGCTAAATCTTGGAAGCTGAATCGATTGGAATGGGTCTGGGACCCGCCGCACCCACCGTTATCCCCATTTCCCCCATGTTGAAGAAATGAGTCTACTTGCGCCTGGTCTGACGAATAACCAACCCCTGTGTAAGAATTTGCAGCGTTTTTTTCTACTTGAAATGGACGAAAAAATATTTATATCACCCCTAATACGCTCATATTTTTCAGAGGGAAACCATACCCTAAGAAAAGACTCAAGATAAAAGAGATAACGCTGTTCGAGCGGGGCGGGCTGAAAACTCATTTTGGAAAGGAAGCGGGGGACGAAGAACATCTGAGAGGTTATCGATGTCTTCGGGAAAATGGCCCTCAGTTTTCTTTTTGACCCCGATGATCTGTTTTGGTGTAGAAAAAATATATATCAGTCTCGCAGAACTCGATGTCGATCGGAGTTTTAGGAGGAGGGGAGAAGCCACGACATTCGTTATGTTGACAAAGTGAAGACAACAAAAGGTTTCTGTGAAGAGAGAAATGATTCCGAGGATTGATACAGTTTTTGGCTCCGAGACAG
Organism: Cyrtorhinus lividipennis; assembly: GCA_019603395.1. Taxonomy (NCBI): domain Eukaryota; kingdom Metazoa; phylum Arthropoda; class Insecta; order Hemiptera; family Miridae; genus Cyrtorhinus; species Cyrtorhinus lividipennis. The sequence goes on along the minus strand of CM034002.1, from coordinate 25,369,809 downwards.
TATAGTAAAGAAAAAGTGAATGCAACCATAAATCATGCGTACAATACCTAGCACTCGGCGGCCAAGTAACATTGAACGGGTGTTATTAGGTACTATGTTTCGGAATACCTCTCTGACAAAATAGGAAAATTGGGCTCTAATTAATCACGGCATAGAATAAGAATGAAAATCCCGAACAGTGTGTGCCAACCGAATGAACGGTATCGGTTGATGATGTGTTTAATATGGATACCGGTCTTCGAGGTTTGGGAGGACCTACTTGCACGTCCGTGGTAAAGAGCGAGTAAGTATATTTTCATAAAACCTTCCCAACTTAATTTTCCCGCGAAGCAGAAAACACCATCACGGAATTCGGAATCTCACAAAAGAAGAATGAATAAGTTTTCTGAGAGAAAAATCCAACCATGAACATACCCAAACGCTACAACAAGATACCAAAATCAATATAATTCAGCTCATTTGACAGCAAATGTTACAAATTACGACGCTCAATCTTGTAGCGATCCCTTTTTTATTATTAATTTAATTTTTTTTTCTTAACCCGCTTTCTTGTTTGTTTGTCTGTTTGTCCGCGAAATCTTTCAACTCAAATTTCGACCATTTATCGGCAATCTATAGTTCTGAAACTTTACATATAGATCAGAACCAGATGACAATGCAATATTATAATACTTTGATGATGATTTAAAGAGCTTCTTGAGTAATTTCAATAAAATAAAATTATTTAATGATAGGGGGGAATATCTGCATTGTTCATCGAGGTTCTTCAATAAAATTTTACGATTACGAATTTCTAACGAACAAAACTAAAAAGTAGAAAATAATAGTACATGAATAAAAAAACTTTGATAAAAACAACGTTTTTCATATGCACTAAAAAGTAGAAAATAATTTTCCTATGAGCCTGGCAGAATTTCTGAATAAATTGGTCACATTATGGTAACAGACTTTATAACAATTTCCAATTCTTATAAAACGAAAAATGTTGGGCGCATGTACTCAAACATCAAGATCTTTCTAATACGCTCACATTTCTATAGAATGAAATTTCTTTATATTAATTCAGTTGACATAATATTCAGTTAATTCTCATAAATCTCATATTTACATGATTCTAAAATGAACATTCATAATAATAATACAAAATGCGCCCAACGTTTTTCGTTTTATAAGAATTGGAAATTGTTATAAAGTCTGTTACCATAATGTGACCAATTTATTCAGAAATTCTGCCAGGCTCATAGGAAAATTATTTTCTACTTTTTAGTGCATATGAAAAACGTTGTTTTTATAAAAGTTTTTTTATTCATGTACTTTTTAAATATGACAACACTCAAATGTCACTGTATACTAGTCGACTATCGAATTGAATACTTTATGAGGACAACAAACTTACCTTCCACACAGCATGTTTAGGTATCTCGAATTAACCAGCTCCGCCTGAAAGAGGAACAAAAGAATAGTTAGCTTGGATAGAGAATGCATTTTTTGAACTGGTATTTATTATCAACTGATTCCGTCGATTAGCAAAGTGGTACACTAGCCAGTTGAATCAGCTGTGTGAGCTCACAAGCCAACTTTTTTCTCAATTACAAGGAACTAAACAGTTACCATCACAAAGAGACTATAATCTATTCATTTAAAAAGTTCATTGGATACCCGAGCAACGATGGGTGAAATTTACTCATTCCGTTATGTACGTCGGTACTGGTATAGACAAAGGCCCCGATTACAGACGACCAACGGGGCCAAACTAACACTCTATGTATGGAGAGAAATGAGCGCAAGGATTTTCGGAAGCTCCTCAAAGCCAAACAAGCCCTTAAACACAAACTGTGAACGGGTGGAGGGGGACACCGTTTACCACGAGAGTCGAAACTGGAAATGGGAATAACTCTAGCCCTCGATGCTCAAAAAGCGCAATATATTGCACACATCCGTACAAACTTTAGGCATTCTCTCGAACAGACGGTGTAATTGAGCTGTGAAAATTAACATAAAGAGAAAGTGATGCTTCAAGTGTGACTAGGGAACTAGAATTTAGCTTCATATAGGCTTACCAGATTAAAAAAAAAAAAACTCGGATGGAAGACTTGAGGGAGGCCGAAAATTCAAATGGAGGGCATATTTTTCAAGATTGAACAAAATAATAAATGACTTCACATTTATTCAAAATTGCTCTCAATATCGTACGTGAGTTGTTTCATTGACTCCTCACAAATTCTACACATTCCTTCGTCTACTGGGCGTTGATGAGCAAAAAACCCTTTCCAAATCAGCCTTACGCCCAGAAACACAAAAATAAAATTCGCAGACTTTCATCAGTTCAGAGAAGCTCTCCGAGTTTTCACATGACTTGAAGTACTGCGACCGTTGTTCATGGAGGTGAAAATCAGGAGGTACTCCTCCTGATTGTACGAACTACGTCGTAAGAACTTACAAAGGGCACAAACTTGGTCTAAAACTACGAAAACTGAGGACTTTTCAGAATAACGGAGGACACGGTCGTAAATGGAGGACTTGTCCTCCCAAAGGACACCTGGATCTGATAACACCTAGCTTTACATTTAAAGACGAAGAACAGTTGGCTTTGAAACCCCAATTCCATCATTGTGAGTGATCCAATGAATAATAATCCATGTCACAAGAGTAATATTATTCACTAGTCACGAGTCAAATCTACATCTAGAGAAACTGTAAAGTAATCAGCTGCTTGGTCATATAACAGAATTGTATTTTATTGAGCATTACGGAGGAAAAAGGATATAATTTCCTCTGTAATGGGTATTTGAGTAACCAACCTGTCTGCATAAGTAGCTCAAACAAATAAAGGCTTCCTACTCATATTTTCCAAATACATACCCGAATGGAGCTTGAATTCAAGACTCCACATTAGTCAAAAACACTCCGTTCGACACTGAAAGGTTGACAGGTTTTTGTGATTTTCTAAATTCTTCCTGAGGCCTGATTCCCACGCCCTGAGCTACACTGTCAACGAAGACAAGTAAGTTTCCATTTTCCGCTCGAGCAATCCCTTCGAAACCCACCTCACTCAGACTAGCCACGCTGAGGGAAAAACTCTCATGTCATAGACGTCGTCCCGGGCCCATTTCTACCAATCGGCTCATTTCTCAGGCCTTCACTGTTTGAAGAACCTACGCAAATATTCAAACATGGGCGACTCATCAACCATTCTCGAAATAAAGTCAACCCTCACCGTCCTTGGTGCCGATTCTCAAAACATACAAGCGAAAAACTCCAACGTCAGCATTTGTATTCAAAACGAAGCAGAAGTACCAAGCAATATCCATGGCGCTTCTAGCTACCCTTTCGTAAATGGAACACTATGATACAGTGGCATACCGATACTGGCAAATAAATAAACGCTCGCAGCGTCGAAGGAATATGAATATTTATGCAAGAGTATTCCGTACCTCGCTCTCGTCCTCTCTTTCAGTTTGTAGAATAACAAACACGCCGATGCCGATTTTCAATTGAAATCTCTGGTTCTGGACGTTGAAGGGATTTCTACCGTAAAAATAAATGACAGGCGACGTCAGCTGAAAAGTACATGGTGATACGTGACCTATTCAACATGAATCACCGTAAAGTGATACATAATTAAGTCGTTTTGTGAAAGAACCTCTGATACGAAATGTGTTGACGTGAATCTCGTGGAATGTGCTCGTTAGAACCCTTTTTCCGTGTGAAATGCCTGAAACAGGTTCTAGCAAAATAAATACAAATATTCTGTATGAATCTAAACCCACTCTCATTCGCTCATTGACGTACTCGCATTTACCAATAAAATACCTCCTATGAAATTGTCAAACGCGGGGTAAAATACATAGGAGGGAACAAGTCGATTGTTTTGAAGTAGTAGAATCGTTTAATTGAGTTGGACTCAAAGGTGAAATGACAATGGAAAAACTCCCAGCAATCCGACCTTTTCCATTTTCTGTCCGTGTTCCGGAACATCGACGACCTCCAATAATCCTGTTAGCACCCATGTGATTATTTCAGTCCGTTACCAGGTCAGGCCGGACAGCATGTTACACGAACCAATGAACACGCCAAATTAGTACTTGAAGTATGTAAGTCACGGTCGTTGATAATGACGTATTCCTTTTACATTTCTATCTCTTTTTAAAAATTAATATATTGCTCAGCTGTCCGGGCAAACGTTGTTTTGCCATATAAATAATTTCCTGGGTCAGAAGTGACACCTGTAGACATCTCTTAAAACTATGATTTTCCCATAATATCTGTGCTCGGGCTGGGAAACATGTAGTCAACACTATAGCGAATAGTAGACGAATTTGTATTGCTGTACAAGCATGCATTCCCACTGGTTGTCGTCTTCCAGCAAGCCGAGTGCAAGGCATGCATCTTTATACGTTGGATATTGTTGCCCATTCACTTTACGTATATCTTGAAATGATAATGGGCCAGTAACATTAACCAACAACAGTCGAAGATAAAAGCACTCCGTGTGTCTTGGATTGACTGTGAATAATCGCCCCAAGGCGCTTGATTTAAATAAATTGAGGCATGCAGCAACTGGTGAGCCTTGCTTGCGGGGCATCCATGTTTTGTTTGAGTCCATGTGAAATAGCGTGGTACTTGAAAATTTCTTGAAAAATTTTTTTTTTGGTCAGGGTCCAAAATTTAGTGGAATATGATATCCCACACGCCTAGGTACCAGAAATCCTGACACATACAAAATGGGTGGATACATACCCATTTTGACTCATAACATCTTCCAGTGGGTGCCAATCGTTCTGGGACCCGTTTTATTGGATTCAGCGTCCAAAATTTAGTGGAAAATGACACCCTACTCGCCTAAATCGCCCAAAATCCCCTACCCCTCCCCCCCCCCCCCAAATTTGGTCCGATCCGGCTGAAAAGTTTCGAGGATCCGTCTCCGCCGGGAACAGACCCCTGACCCAAATTTCAGATTTTTAGAAAATTTTCTACTACCAAAAACAGCGTGGACAATGGACGGCGGACGGCGTATGGCGTACGGCGTACGGCTTATGGCGGACGGACATTGACCTTTTTTGATCAGGACATCATGAAACGTCCAGAAAAAAATTATGAGCCGAATCGGAGAGGTTGACCATTATCATGAAAACATAGGTTGATTATTCAAGGAATAACCAAGCAAAATGCAGTGAGTGTAGTTTTAGGTGGATTTATTGCACGATCAATCGCACCATCCAATCGGGACCCTACAAATTGGCCTCTCTTCATTGTCACCTCCAATTTTGAATGTGCGCTTAGGATAGACACCAAATTGGAACAAAAGTTTGAAAATAAACAAAAAAAATTAGGGGTGGACTACCCCTAACATTTAGGGAGATGAAGAATAGATGTTGGCCAATTCTCATAGATACCGGATAAGCTCAAAAAATTTCATCAAAATCGGTCAAGCCGTTTCGGAGGAGTATGGCATCTAAAACTGTAACACGAGAATTTTATGTATTAGATGATTTAAATTTTATATACAATTCGGATTATACCAATTTTGAAAAATTTTAAACGTATTCCAGATATATTTAAAAACAAGTTTCAGAATTATTTTCCAATTCAGATCTGAAGTATCTTCGTCAAGAAAATTGTTATCTAAAAAAAAAAGAAACAAAAACAAAGAAACAAGAATTGAAAAAAAAAAAAAAATCTGATGCTGAATTTTACAGAAAATTCAAATATTGGTTTGAAATATCCTTATTACAGATGCCAAAATTAATTAGGATGGAATTTTATCTTTGATTTAGAATGTACAGTGATAAGGAATTTCAGTATTATACCTATGTAAGAAAAATTCGAGACAGGAATATGAAGTCCGACGAACATAATCATCATGCTCTTCAGCCGCAATGCAGGATTTCAAGCGATTCCGAAAAGAGCGCATCACGAAGGCCCTCATCTCCCTGGAGACTTTTCTCGATTCCCTCCTTCAGTTCACCAAGGTATGTTGCCTTGTAGATGTAGTCATTCGATTCAAGGTAATCCCATAAAAAAAAGTGGTTTCGCCGAGTTTGGAGGTGGCGAGAAGGGTAAAAAAATGTGTGCCGATTCCGGTCGTCATGGGTAAATGTTACGGCCAATTTCTACTTTCTTGAGCCACTCCGTTCACAGAGAATTTCAAAATTGTGAGGCCACATCCCAAATTGCGCGTGCAAAGTGACAATTTCCAGGCCAACATGTTGGTCCGGAAGGCAGACGGTCATGCCGGATTTGGAATTCATAGACATTGAAACAGAAAAAGTGAATGTTTCGAAACAAAAAATTTCTCGTCACTTTTGTGACACCCGGCATGAGTGTATGGGCAGTGTATTTACCGATTGAAACCCACTATTTACGTTTTCATTCGATTTATAGCAAACTTGAACCGGTGATTTGAACATGTAGTTGCCAATGTGAGGTACGCCTCACCTTATTTTCTTGTCTCCGTCAGTAACTCATTAGGGCCATGCAATCTGAGGAGATGAAAAGCTCTCCATCGTTTCTTGCCAGAACAAGAGCTATGTAGGATTCTGATGACACTACGAAAGATTCATCCGACATCTTATTTCGGTATCATCATTTGTGGCCAAAAGTTGGTCGAGAAAAGTCGAAAGAAGGGTTTTGTTTGTTGCGCTCAATCCCAACTTCTAATTGATCCCCGTGATCCACCAACTCTTCGATAATGGGTCGGCGGCTCAACTCCAAGTTTTGTGCGATGAGTCGGGACAAAGGTCTCTAAGAAGGGAAAGGAGTCTCAGGGAAGGGAAAAGAAAAAGTTCTTACCGAATTTCCTTCGTAGAAGCCCAGAAGTTGAGTTCCCAATTCGCGTCCAGTTTCCGTAGGGGCGAGAGTGGGACGATGAGTGGGACGTGGGGGAAAGATCCATCACTAAGTCTAAGTAACGACAACTTTCGCAGTTTGGTGGCTCTCAGGTGTGTGGTTTAACGTAGAAGACTATACAGCGCCTCCTCGTTACTCGGAGAAACTTGACGCTTTTTTCAATCGGGCGTGTCAACTAGTTTTCGTTATAAGACTGAACTAAGCTCCCCATTTATGAACTTATACGAAAGAAAGTCGAATTCACTGTGATATCTTGACTTTTATGGCGTTAAAAGGCGCGGAAATTGGAACCCATGAAAAATTATTTATTGTCCGTCTAGGAATTGATTCCAAAATTGAGGCCGTTATTCATTTGAATTCAAGCTCGGTTCCCACCCTTGCTAAACAAGTTCTACACAATGAATAATTGAATTTTGCCTGCAAAATTAAAAATCATTAAAAAAAAACTCGCCGCCTTGCGCCTCGGCGGGGGGCTCCGCCCTCCTGCACTTCCCAGATGTTATTACTTTGAACCTGACGGCTAAAATGTAAAATACATGAAATCATGTTTTAGCTCCTCGCTCTCATTGTACAAATAAACCCCGCCGGTGCCCGGCACCGTTGCCCTTGCGGTTCCCTAGCAACGACTCTGTTGTTGATCTCACTTTTTCATGTCACTTTTTAATCTCACTTTTTGCCGGAGGATCCATCGCTAAAACATGATTCCATGTTAAAAAAAAAAAAAAAAAAATCTGTAAATTCCTACACACGGGTTGGTCATTCTTCAAAACAGGCGCATGGAGACTGATTTCAACCTCGGGCCAGGCGCATGGAGATTCATTTCTTCAACATGGGGAAAATGGGGGAAACAGTGGGTGTGGAGGGTCCCAAACCCATTCCAATCGATTCAGGGTCCATGATTTAGTGGAAAATGATACCCCACACGCCTAGGTAATAGAAATCATGTGTTTTCAAGATTCACACATCATTAAATTCAGCGTCCAAATATAGTGGAAAATGATACCCCACACGCCTAGGTACCAGAAATCCCGAAAACACATATTCAAAATGGGTAATATATAGTACCTATTTTGATTCATAACTTCTTCCGGTGGGTGCCAATCGTTCTAGGACCCATTTCATTGGATTCAGCGTCAAAAATTTAGTGGAAAATAATACCCCACTTGCCTAGATCGCCCAAAATCTCGAAAATCCATTTTTCAAAAAACAAATTTTGACCCCTAGCCCACCCAAATTTGGTCCGATCGGACTGAAAAGTTTTGAGGACTGCACCAGGCCGCGAACAGATCCCTGACCCAAATTTCAGATTTTTAGAAAATTTTCTACTACCGAAAACATACTGCGTACGGCGTACGGCGGACGGACATATACCTCTTCTGATCTAGACACCATGAAACGTTAAAAAAAAAACCTTTTGCATGAAAACATAGGTTGATTATTCAAGGAATAACCAAACAAAATTGGGCTTCGAATATAACTGAGGGATAAGGATAACATGCATACGAGCTCGTTTTAAAGTATTCAGCCTATGTTGGGTCCCCAACCGAAGAAATTTGTTGAATTTCAAAATTGCATTTTCGTACATTTGATATTTGTACAAACATTTCAGTTGAGAAAAATGTTTAAAGACTTCAACAATTTTCAGGGTTTTACAGAGGATGACTGTCCCGGACAGTAGTTTTAATAGCAAGCCGTAATTCCCAGGTTCGTGCTTAACAGATCCAATTGCAAAAAGACAAACTATTGTAGAACTAGAAAAAAAAGGCTTTTTTGGGCTATGTTGACTTGTGTGTGATTTAGTAGACTGTTACAGCCAGACAGTTTTCAAATCATTACAACACTGACGTACGACACTCAGCAATCCTACAACATGTAGCCTCCAACGTTCTCGAGAAGTACACTAAAAGTGGTAAATTGCCCCACTCCCACGATATCCTCTCGAGCGAAATTGTGATTTATCCAAAGGAGCGCGAAGGATTTAAGCGTCTGAAAGAGTTAGGGCTCCTCCGTGCGTCCAAAGAAGAGCTGCGACGGATATCCCCCAGAGTAGAGATAGAGGGGCTCACGGGGGTCTTCGGAAGAGGATTTGACCAGACTGTACCAGACAAGCAAAACACATTTATTCCCAAAGAAGGGACTCTCGAGAGTTTCTCTTCCATGAATCTTATTTTGAATAACGCGAAACGGGACTACACCCCTTCTACTCATCCTGACTTAGCCGGACAAGTTTATACGAACAGAATGAAATATTAAGGGAAATATACGAAGAGAAAACACAGTTATGCTGACCACTGGATTACTCGTTTCACCGACAGTTGTAATTGCATAATAGATCCCCCAACTCGTTGCAGTATACCTACATAAATATACCTGTTCATCTGGAACAAGTGCCGTATCAGGAATGTTCGAGTGTCAATACTTACTCCTCATAATACCACTACAAAGCCACTCACTATCACAAATTGTACAAAATGGTCCAAAACATTATTTGAGAAAGTAAAGAGCTGACAACACGCACATTTCGGGCCATTTGTAAGACAATTACCCTGTCGATACTCCGCCGAAAAAAGCTAACTTGCATAATTCATCTGCCCGAGAGGCCAATATGAGTTGTTTCACTGAATCGTATACGATCGTACGTAGAGTACCTCTTTCGCTCGGACTATGAGCTATATTACGAAATGTTTCTAGCCCTCAACTGGTGATGTGCCAAAATTTTAACATACCTGGTGACATTGGGTCTGGTGGACCCATCGTTATATGATCTTTATATAACATGCCCATAAAATTGTTTGTTTTGTTTTGCAAGTGGATGTGATACTAAACATCTATGGCGAAGCAGCATGATGAATATTTTGAACCTATATTCATCTTTTGATATGAATTGGTACTTTTGAAAAGTCCATGTACAAATTTGAAATGAAAAAAAGTGGTATTTTTCAAAAATTCAGAATGGTTGGAAAATTTTTTTTTTTATTTTTGTAAGTAATGAACGTTATACTTAAATGAATGAAGATTGAAAAAAAAATGAACATGGGAATTATAATTTCATGGAAAAGTTCTGCACAGGTTTGAACTTAGCTGTTTTTTTCACACAAAGTCTTCAATCTCTTACCTGGCAATCAGCACACAAACTTGCTCTACACTCCAAACAGTAGAATCTATTACATGCAATGCACTCAAACTTTGTTTTCCTGTCTTTTCCTGTTGGACACAGCTGACATCGTTTTCTTTTTTCACTAACTTCAACACTTCGAGGTACATTTTCCTTGAGAATCCCCCCTAGCAGTTCTCGAAGTTGTCTGGGTAGATTTTGGTTGTAGAGTCGTCTTCTTTGGTGTGGTAGTATGTCCCCTGTAGTATGTCTCTAACAGTATCAGAGAAATCTGGATCATTTGTTGATATTCTTCGTGAAGAAGACGCCATTCTGTTGAATTCCAATAGTGAAGAGAAACAACGTAACTGGTGATGTTGGGTCTGTGAGACCCACACGCGACTTTGACTGACAATAAATAAACTTTGAAGAGTAGAATCACATAAACAGTTAAACACGCCTTCTCAGGATACACTAACTTGAAGGTACTGCAGAGTAGAGTGAGGTGGGAAAAATCAGGTTGCCACTACAACAAAGCAAAAATTCCCTTGGGTCTCCCAGACCCACGATACCCAGTTGAGGGCTAGATGTCAAAAATATCTGGAATACCCGACAAGCAAATACACTCTATCAAGGAAACCTACCTGAACGTACTTATGTCTAACGGACCAACTCCAATTGTATCTTTCTGCATTGATAAGCTCGCGCATGAAATCCCCTCTTACTCACTAATCCATTGATCAATCTAATCGACTTTGAAGGCCAGTGATGTTTCACACTCCAGGAACATTCTAGTACCATTTTAGAAATACATACTGTGATACCAATCGACGTTGTTATCGCCGAAATGTGAAAACTTGTTGAGCCTCACGATCCGTATTATCGACACTATGTAAAATGTTTCCTGTAACTTTTTAGAGACGAAAATTGCGCACAAAAAGTGGTCGAATAAGCATTCCCCCGACGAACACGCTTAACACGATATCGCAACCCTCATGGACTTCACGAAAAACGCTACGAAAATATTCTACATTGAGTGATTACTTCTTGCGGCACAATTTTGGAGAAAACAGTGAGTGTGGAGCGTCCCGGACTCACTCAAACCGATTAAGCGTCCAACATTTAGTGGAAAATGATACCTCACACGCCTAGTTCCCTAAAAGACCATTCGGAGAGGTTGACCTTTGGCGTGATTACATACGAATTACAAAATCCACAAGTATTTCATTACATTATTAAGTATTATTCAGCTTATTTGCCTCTAGTTATCAAAATAATACTACCGAATACAACAATAATACTGAATAATCGGATCCTCGGAGGGACCCTGCAAAACGACGACCATGGTCATGTACATTAAACCATGGGTGTCTGGTGATTTATACTCAGAGGGCAAAGCCGATGACGATGAAGATGGATTCGACGATGAGGTTGATGGTCCCATCTCCTCGAGGGAGAGGAGCCATCAAGATGGCCGACTATGCGCTGTTGCGATCGTCCTGATTAACAAGAAAGTAGAAGTAGAGTAGTCCGTTGTATCACACCACATGTTACTATTTAATTAAATATTTTACAGTAGTTCCGATTTTAGTTGAAGTCGTATATAAAAAACAAATAACAAAAAAAATAAAATAAATAGATGTCGTTTCGTGCCGTTACATTTGATTAAATCCCTAGAAATTTGTAGGGGTTTTATTGTCGAAAAAAAGTGACCGAAATTTTTTATTGACCCGATCGTTCTTTCATCCTCGGTAGTCGAATTTCATGATCCGAAAGGGGTGGATCTACGTTGGGGAATGTATTTAATTAACCCCTTAGAGGTGTCGTCAAACATCGGTTTTGTGAAACCGACACCCTCCCACGGGTTTACGCCATCCTAATTGGCCGTTAACCGTTCGATTTTCAAAGAAAATGTAGATGTTTAATAAAAGCGAGCGCATTTTGGTTGGTTTTCCTTGAATAATCAACCTATGTTTTCACGCAAAAGGTCAACCTCTTCGATTCGGCCCAAAATTTGTTTCTGGACGTTTCAAGGTGTCTAGATCAAAAAAATCTGCAAATTCTTACACACGGGTTGGTTATTCCTCGAATGGGGGAAACAGTGGGTGTGGCGGGTCCCAGACCCATTCCAATCGATTCAGGGTCCAAAATTTAGTGGAATATGATAGCCCACACGCCTAGGCACCAGAAATCCTGACACATACAAAATGGGTGGATACATACCCATTTTGACCCATAACTTCTTCCGGTGGGTGCCAATCGTTCTGGGACACACATCATTGAATTCAGCGTCCAAAATTTAGTGGAAAATGATACCCCACACGCCTAGGTAGCAGAAATCCCGAAAACACATAATCAAATTGGGTAATATATACCCAATTTGACCCATTACATCTTCCAGTGGGTGCCGATCGTTCTGGGACCCATTTTATTGGATTCACCGTCCAAAATTTAGTGGAAAATGACACCCCACACGCCTAGACCGCCAAAAAATCCATTTTTCGAAGTACACATTTTGTCCCCTACCCCGCCTGAAAAGTTTCTATGACCAACTAGGGCCGGGAGCAGACCCCTGACCCAAATTTCAGAATTTTAGAAATGTTTTAGAAAATGTGTTTTTCCATGTTGAAGAAATGAGTCTCCATGCGCCTGGTCCGAGGAATAACCAAGTCGTGTGAAAAAAATCGCAGTGTTTTTGAATCTGAGTAACGTAATTTGAGAATTCAAAACCGGAACGCATAACCCTTTATCGGGCATCTCAATCAGTTGATTTTCTTTACCGATATCACTAAAATATCCCATTTTCCGATTGTTACTAGTTTGTAGTTGTAGCTAGAAGTATTTATGGATTACATCATAAAATTAAAATTAATAATACTTGATGTATCAATATGTATTTGCATTTCATCTAATCAGAATTATTGGAATTGGTAATTCAAAAATCATTAAACACTAAGAAAACCAGAAAGACTCATTTCCAAAGTAACAAAGCATGTTCTGGAAAATTCATGAATTAATGGGTGCAGTTCAGCAGTTCACAGGGAATCGCCGTTTGAGATTACCATTTGAATCGTATCTCTTGATAATTAATACTTACGGTGGAATAATCCACTAATCGAGTTGAAGCGATGAAAGATACAAAGCTCTTCACGAACAAGGTTAGACGATTAGCGGACCACTTCGAGCAACTATGAGGTTTGAGGATCGATGGCAACTATGTAGAACTTATAACTGAAGCTTGTAAGCGATCTATCAACTTTCTCTTGGAGTAGAAATTAAACCCCAAGTGGGGGAAGGGTGGATTTATATCCTCGGGCTATTGAGTTCCAATCATCCCATCTCTCTATTACGTGGAAATATTGGACCTGGTAATCCGTTTGGAGCCTGTTGTTGAACATTTCGCTCGACGTTGGTAATCAACTAATAATATGCAACAGAGGGAAGTTGGAATATCGTAATAATTTTGAACCTTTGATGGGTGAAATTCTGCTTTCATTGGAAATCTTTTTGACAAGTTCAAATGCACGTTTACTTCACAGAAGTAAAATACTACTGGGCTGATGATAAGTTGAGTGACAGTTCCGTGTTGTCAGATACAGCATCTGTTGAAATACTGTCCGGTCTACCATCAAGTGCAGGAACCGAGTTTAAAAATTTCATCATATTATTTAGTACTCTTAGCAAAGCGAACATAACCGTAACTTGACGATTAAAGATACCCTTTGAAAGGCTTTTTGAGCCTGTTAGGTTCGGTTCACATCACCGAACGCCTTGAAATGAAAACAAATCTGTTTTTCTTCAAACATTATTTCTTTGTGGGTCAAATTGTGATGATCACAATTCCAATTCAGCTACCTACCCATTCTGACCACAAAGTAGCCATTATGATGATGAAAAGTTTCTGCTTGGCTCACTCCAAAGGAGAGGGAAAATGGGGCCAAGAAATTTGACCATTGATTTCAGGAGACACGATAAATGTAAAATTTTCTTTTAGATTTCAACTCTGAATCAATTGAATCCTACTAGGTGGTACAAATAACATTCAGCTTGGTGTGCTCCCTAAAGACGTTGATAATCGAACGTACGAGGAAAAAACTACCAATTCTATCACGACTATCAAGACTTCAATTCTACCTTACCTCCTCCGGTTGTCAACTCCGTCGTTTTAAAGGGTGTTCCGACGGATTCTATCAGGCAATATAAGTGGAAAAGGGTGGAAAAGGTCTAATAAGTCCGTCAAGTTAGTACGGAACACATTCTCCAGGTGACAAGGGGTGAGTGTTTCAGAGGTGTGCGTATTGGATACCTACAGCCAGCACTAATAAAATTTGGAGGAGGTGTCAAATTTCGCAAATATTGAGTCGCTTTTGGTTGGTTATTCCTTGAATAATCAACCTATGTTTTCATGCAAAAAGTCAATCTCTCCGATTCGGCTCAAATTTTTTTTCTGGACGTTTCATGGTGTCTAGATCAGAAGAGGTATATGTCCGACCGCCGTACGCCGTACGCCGTACGCAGTATGTTTTCGGTAGTAGAAAATTTTCTAAAAATCTGAAATTTGGGTCAGGGATCTGTTCGCGGCCTGGTGCAGTCCTCGAAACTTTTCAGCCCGATCGGACCAAATTTGGAGGGGGTAGGGGTCAAAATGTGTTTTTTGAAAAATGGATTTTCGAGATTTTGGGCGATCTAGGCGAGTGGGGTGTCATTTTCCACTAAATTTTGGACGCTGAATCCAATGAAATGGGTCCCAGAACGATTGGTACCCACTGGAAGAAGTTATGGGTCAAATTGGGTATCTATTACCCATTTGGAATGTGTTTTCGGGATTTCTGGTATCTAGGTGTGTATGGTATAATTTTCCACTAAATTTTTTACGCTGAATCCAATGAAATGGGTTCACAAGGGGAAACTTTTCAGCCCGATCGAACCAAATTTTGGTGGGGTAGGGGTCAAAATGTGTATTTAAAAAAATTGATTTTTGAGATTTTTTGCAATCTAGGTGAGTGGGGTATCATTTTCCACTAAATTCTGGAGGCTGAATCCAATGAAAAGGGTCCCAAAACGATTGGCACCTACTGGAGGAGGATATGGGTCAAAATGGGTGCCCCATTTCGAATGTGTTTTCGAGATTTATAGTGGGGATCATTCTCCACTAAATTTTGTACCCTGAATCGATTAGAATGGGTCCGGGAACCGCCACACTCACTGTTTTTCCCATTTTACCCATGTTGAAGAAATGAGTCTCCGTGCGCCTGATTAGAGGAATAACCAACCCGTGTATAAGAATTTGCAGCGTTTTTCCAATCATAGGGGAATGGTGAAAACATTCACAGTATGAAATTTGAAGATTTCAGACTAATCCATATTATTCTTCTTGAGATAATTTTGTTTTTAAGACTGAAATAACTTGACCAGCCGACACTTGTAGTCGACAGACTACGATAAGCGAGGCAAAAAGAGTAAAATGTAACAAAAAATCGTCACGGTGGAAACTGCGCATGCGTCAAAATCCAACGATATCAGACTAAAAGTTTATAAAATGTAACAAAAATCGTCACGGTGGAAACTGCGCATGCGTCAAAATTTAGCGATATCAGACTAAAAGTTTATAGAATGTAACAAAAATCGTCACGGTGGAAACTGCGCATGCGTCAAAATCCAGCGATATCAGACTAAAAGTTTATAAAATGTAACAAAAATCGTCACGGTGGAAACTGCGCATGCGTCAAAATTTAGCGATATCAGACTAAAAAGTTTATAGAATGTAACAAAAAACCATCACGGTGGAAACTGCGCATGCGTCAAAATCCAGCGATATCAGACTAAATGTTTATAGAATGTAACAAAAAATCGTCACTGTAGAAACTGCGCATGCGTCAAAATCCAGCGATATCAGACTAAAAAGTTTATAGAATGTAACAAAAAATCGTCACGGCCGAAACTGCGCATGCGCCAAAGCAATATTACTTCTCAATAACAAAATAGCATTGTCATTGTCGCTGTCGTTGTGAGTTCATATATCGAATTGAAAACAAACCCTTACAATAGTATGTAGAATGTTGAAATGTTGCACTAATATACATGAAATTTCTGAAAGTTAGAAATTGTCTGTCGACTATACTACGTCTCTCGCGCGGAGTGCGAGGTCTTTGAATTTTTCACTAGTATTAATATATATTTGATTAAAAAATCAATTTGAGGGTTACCAAATTTTTAGCATTTGGTATGACTTACACGGGTAAAGTTAGGGAACTAGGTATATGTAAACATCTCTCCATAACCCGATATCGATTTTTATGAACCGAAACCCTAAAGTCAATATCTGAGGGTAGGGCCTTTGGCAATTGGTTTAAGCAAAAGACCTGCGTTTTGGCTATTTGGGAAGTAAAAGCAGCTTAATACTGTCTCCGTAAAATAATGTGTGAGGAGGAGGTGATCTTAATATTGAAACTAACTGCATATCAGAAAAATAGTGATAAATTATTTTTCTAGAAAGTTGGGCCACATCAATCATCTTGTTGTGTTGGCAACACAGGTATCACGAACTTTCCATCTGATTACTTATATGAAGAACCAATATATTATTCACACCACTGCCTATTACAATTTTGGAAAATTATTATTTACTTATCATTATGGGAGGTCTCTCTCTTGACGACTTGTTTACTATCCAGGAACTGCTTTATTATCTTACTCCTTCTGACAAATGGTGGACAAACATATCCATCTCGTTATAATTAGAACAATATTGATCCTCTCTTCCAACGACGGGAGCAAATATTCTACTCAAACAATTTAATTTAGATCGTCGTTGTTTTCATTTCTCAGATTCCATGTTGCTTTGCGGTGATGGCTTCATTCCGCTAGGCCCTAATGAATGTCAGTCATCTTCGAGTATAATATCTTGTTCTACGTTCTCTTCTGCTACGTAGTTATTCCCCCATTTTAGGTATGTTGACATTGTTAGAGAGGACATCAATACATCCTAAATCATTCGTCGTATGTGCTCCACAAATTTGATAAATTACTAATTAGGACGGGTGGTTTGAGGGCTACGATGAGGCACTATCCGAAGAGCAAACTTCCACTCGTACTGGTGGGACTGAGACTCAGTGAGAGGATTATCTTTAAGCCAATCCACGGTCACTAATTAGCACAAAAACCAGAAGGGAGCTTATGTTTGACAAGTTAATGAGGGTTCAGTCGGCTGGTAGTTGAAAGGGCCACAAACATTCCACATGTTCAGTAAAACTCACGTAATTTGTGAAAATACCGACTCAGCAAAATAATAATAAAACGCTGCAAAATTTTTCGCAGGGGTTGGTTATTCCTTCGACCAGGCGCATGGAGACTCAATTCGATCGATTAGGCGTCCATAAACTCTTCCGGTGGGCACCAATTGTTCCGGGACTGTCTCGTTGGATTCAGTATCCAAAATTTAATGGAAAATCGGTGGACGGACATTTGCGAATTTTGATCCAGACATCATGAAACGCCCAGAAAAAAATTATGGGCCGGATCGGAGAGATTGGCTTTTTAGTGGATTATTCAAGGAATAACAAACCAAAATCGTAAATTCGGTTTGGCCAGCCATTGAACGGAAATTCTGGTTTTCCACTAAAAACCTCCTCAGAAAAATTTCCGAACCATTGCTACACGAGGAGAATGGCACTGTGTTTTTCAAGGTTGACATTTCGCACTCTTGAGCTACACCAAGCCCTGAGAGAAAAAGAAAAAAATGTTCCTGGGGTCGTCACCCATTTTTTTTTTTTTTTTTTTTTGAGAAAGACTTTTTTTTAAAATTCATTGTTCCTGGGTTAGTCACCCACATTATAAAACTTGTTTTTCACTTGATTGTTCCTGGGGAAGCCACCCTCTATTCCATTTTTTCTTATGCTAAGCTTCGGTAGATACCTGCGCTAAGATTTTCCTCTGTGATAACTAAGATAAGGTCGAGTTTCGACAGTAGTCAGCATAAAATAAGGAAACCTGTGATGATTTAAACAAATAAAAGACTGTTCAATTTCAGAAAAGAAACATTTGTCTTCACTTAAACCTCTTTTCCAATTCGCTAAATTATCATGACAGGCTCAACGATGTTCTACCCCCAAACAGCCGCTGAAAGCCTCATTTTTTTATTTTACTTTTGAGTTTTGAGCCGAAAAATGGGCTTTCAGCGACTTTTCTGGGTGGAATATGTTTTTAAAAAGTCGGAGAATCGAATGTATGGGGTGAAAACATTACAGCATCGCTCGTGGACGTGTTAATCAGTGAAAAAAGTGCGTGTACCATAGTCACCCCAAACCACGGGGTGAAAATAGTACACCCAAAATATGGCATAGCACCTCCAATTTTCATCCGAAAAAATTCTAACAAAGCTAGAAATACTCCTGAAATGTATGCCAACTGAAATAAAATAAGAATTGGGCAATTAAAAATAATTATAACGCCTAAAAACCAGAAAACCCTCAAAAAGTGTACCAGAGTCACCCCGGTTTACGGTATCAGTATTTAAACAAGCAATTTAGGGCACACCGATAGGATCAAACGTATATGGAGCCATAGGACGGACCGGCTGCCAATCAGAACGGGCTACTCAATATGCAGTTCAATTGGCAGTACCTGAATATTTACTTACTCAATCACTTGCTTAACTACAATAGGCATAAATAATAACGTTTTCGGTTACATCAACACCAACGATTGGGATTTGAACGTACAGTCATAGGATTTCAGCTAAACCAGTGAATTATAATGATTAATTACCGTTTCAATTACAATAGAAATGTAATTATAATTGTGATTATTACAAATCAGTAATATCAGGGAAACCCAATAACAGTAATACACAGTAAAATATGGACGGAAATTAAGGTTATTGATGAAAAATGTAATTTACATTCGTCAATACTTGAAAAATGGCATGCTTTCCACAATTTGGTAGTAAGTAGGTCTTAATCGATACTGTTCTGGGAACATCACCTGTAATTAAAAAGCTTACCATTTATTGTATTTATTCAAAAGAACGAAAATAAATAATCATTTTACACAAACACAAGGCGTCCGCGTAGGTCCATATTCACACATTGGTATTGGTATATTTGTAGAGCCAACCTATAAACAAGAGAATGGTGTTTATCCTCTCTTTACCCATAGGTGGGAATAGATAGAAGTGGAATTAGTCTTAGTGACCGCAGGTAAAAAAATCTGCAAATTCTTACACACGGGTTGGTTATTCCTCGAATGGGGGAAACAGTGGGTGAGGCGGGTCCCAGACCCATTCCAATCGATTCAGGGTCCAAAATTTAGTGGAATATGATACCCCACACGCCTAGGCACCAGAAATCCTGACACATACAAAATGGATGGATACATACCCATTTTGACCCATAACTTCTTCCAGTGGGTGCCAATCGTTCTGGGACCCATTTAATTGGATTCAGCGTCCAAAATTTAGTGGAAAATGACACCCTTCTCGCCTAGATCGCCGAAAATCTCGAAAATCCATTTTTCAAAAAACACATTTTGACCCCGACCCCCCCCCCCCCATTTTGGCGTGGAAATTGGAAAAATTATTTATTGTCCGCCTAGGAATTGATTCCAAAATTGAGGCCGTTATTCATTTGAATTCAAGCTCGGTTCCCATCCTTGCTAAACAAGTTCTACGCAATGAATAATTAAATTTTGCCTGAAAAATTAAAAATCGTAAAAAAAAAAAAAAAAAAAATCTGTAAATTTCTACACACGGGTTGGTCATTCCTCGAACCAGGTGCATGGAGACTGATTTCAACCTCGGACCAGGCGCATGGAGATTCATTTCTTCAACATGGGGAAAATGGGGGAAACAGTGGGTGTGGAGGGTCCCGAACCAATTCCAATCGATTCATGGTCCAAAATTTAGTGGGAAATGATACCCCACACGCCTAGGTACCAGAAGTCTTGAAAACACATATAGAACATGGGTAGATATATACCCATTTTGACCCATGACTTCTTCCAGTTGGTACCAATCGTTCTCGGACCCGTTTCATTGGATTCAGCGTCCAAAATTTAGTGGAAAATGACACCCTACTCGCCTAAATCACCCAAAATCTCGAAAATCCATTTTTCAAAAAACACATTTTGACTCTACCCCTCCCAAATTTGGTCCGATCGGGCTGAAAAGTTTTGAGGACCCGTCTCGGCCGGGAACAGACCCCTGACCCAAATTTCAGATTTTTAGAAAATTTTCTACTACCAAAAACGGTGCGGACAATGGACGGCGGACGGCGGACGGCGGATGGCGGACGGACATTGATCTTTTTTGATCTAGACACCATGAAACGTCCAGAAAAAATTTTGAGCCGAATCGGAGAGGTTGACCTTTTGCATGAAAACATAGGTTGATTATTCAAGGAATAACCAACCAAAAAATTAGCTCAGCTTTGGCCACGTCTTGCACAGGGTACGTACAACACCTTTAAATGATTATTTAAAATGAGGCCAGAGGAAATACAACAAGTGCATTATCAATTCAAAATAAAGGGGGCCGGCAATCTACAGCTCAAATAGTCTTTACACTATCTCGTACAGCGCAGATTTTGATGGAATTGGATGAATTACCGATCAGCATTTCTCCCCTCTTCATCCGAGGATGATGTGATAACGTGGTACAGTACGGATATGGTTGTTTCAGCAGTCTAATTACCCAATACGTGTACCCGTGCGATGCCAGAGCAATTATCAAAATGTTTTGGCTTATATATGAGCGTTTTTGTTTTTTGTCCCCACGGTGTCTCTTCCATTCTCGAGGTCCTTTTTCTCCGGTCCAAGTCTTTGTTTTCCCTCTTCCATCTTTTTTCTAATTATCACGACGCTCAAGATAAATCTCTTTCGGAGTGTCCTGAGAGCTTTAGCGGGTTGGGGGAACACCCTGAAACCGGCAGGCCCTCCTTCGTTTTATTGCCGTATTTATGGCCTCCGCGTTAACTTTCAAATAGGATCCCGGGCGAAGGGAAGGGCCGAGTTGCGCTTGTGCTGCTCCCGCCAGGCACTTTTGTCACCCTAATATTCTCATCCACTTGTCCACCTATCGTGAGATCCCCCGACCCCCTTTTCCACATTGTACGAGACTTCCCTCCTCTTATCGCGTTTAATGGGGCAATTAACAGTAGATCAAAGAGGTCGTAGGCAACCGTTGCGAGGGTGGTAAATGGGGGGGGGGGGGGGCTGTTTACGTTGGGGACCCTCCCGGATATCAGGTTGCCTTTTGTGACTGGACCCTCGTCCCCCGTTGCTATTGTACCTTTATCGAAGGCAACATAATTGAATGATCTTGTCTATATAGTCCAGGATTAACGACGTAAAAGCTCTAAGCTGGCAATATCACCACAGGTGGGCATACAAGCTGCGCGATCTGTTATAAATATAGGATTGTAACTACCAATCAGGTGAATTTCATCAGCAATTTAAGATGAAATATCGACTGGATTAACTACACAATAAATTTATCCTATGGATAGGACCCAACATCAATTATTACCCCATTGAAATGGTAAAGTCTTATCCTTGATGAGGTCCTTCTTATTGATCGATGCCGTTTTTCCTATTTTACAACGTTATCATCATTGAGAACTCTCGTTTGGTGGAAAGGATCTGGATTTGCACATGACAGCCCTATCTCAAAAGGGCAAACCGATCTTGCCGTGTTATGTTGCTATCATACCTGAAAAAACGTATTGCAAATATAACCTCTGATAACGGGAGTCGCCAAAAACAAATACAAATCCTCATACGATTTATCGTTCCACGAAATAGGATTTTGACTTGATTCATAGCGATTGCTCATGTAATGAGCAGCTTTGGCCATAAATGATCAGCAGCTCCACCTAAATCTATTATCACCGCATTCGTTCAAAATTATTGTGATACAATAATTGTGTATAATAGCTCCAATCCGCTCGATGATTATGGGATAGGTAAGCAATAATTTTTACTTTGAATTCATCGGTCCTAGACCAGAAGAACCTGGTGAACGAATTTCAACAAATGATAACATTTTGTTTCTCAAATACGACAATAAGTTTGTCGAGAACGAGTAAAATGATTTGATGTTGAAGTTGAAGAAGATAACCGACGCGATGACGCGCTTCATGTTAATACTGTTTTACGAATCTTCGTAAGAAACTTCCCTTACTAATTTTCAAAGAACCATCATACTCGTACTTGATCTAGTCTGTTGGTTAGTTATTCCTCAAATAATCAACCTATGTTTTCATGATAATGGTCAACCTCTCCGATTTGGCTCAAAATTTTTTTCTGGACGTTTCAATGTGTCCTGATCAAAAAAGGTCGATGTCCGTCCGCCGTACGCCGTACGCCGTCCATTGCCCACGCCGTTTTTGGTAGTAAAAAATGTCTAAAAATCTGAAATTTGGGTCAGGGGTCTGTTCCCGGCCGAGACGGATCCTCGAAACTTTTCAGCCCGATCGGACCAAATTTGGGGGGGGGGGGGGTAGGGGTCAAAATGTGTTTTTTGAAAAATGGATTTTCGAGATTTTGGGCGATCTAGGCGAGTAGGGTGTCATTTTCCACTAAATTTTGGACGATGAATCCAATGAAACGGGTCCCAGAACGATTGG
Source organism: Cyrtorhinus lividipennis (assembly GCA_019603395.1). Classification (NCBI taxonomy): domain Eukaryota; kingdom Metazoa; phylum Arthropoda; class Insecta; order Hemiptera; family Miridae; genus Cyrtorhinus; species Cyrtorhinus lividipennis. The sequence goes on along the minus strand of CM034002.1, from coordinate 25,347,246 downwards.
CACCCACCGGAAGAAGTTATGGGTCAAAATGGGTATGTATCCACCCATTTTGTATGTGTCAGGATTTCTGGTGCCTAGGCGTGTGGGGTCTCATATTCCACTAAATTTTGGACCCTGAATCGATTGGAATGGGTCTGGGACCTGCCACACCCACTGTTTCCCCCATTCGAGGAATAACCAACCCGTGTGTAAGAATTTGCAGATTTTTTAAAAAGAAAAAGGATGCTTATTTATGATATTTTATCATAGGTAAATTGATGTAAAGTTGAAATTAGAGATTTTGCATGAAATCTAGGCCCACGATCAGATCTCGTGTGATATTGTCCAAATCATCTTTGAACATTTATTTGTTCTCCCCACTCGTAGGTACTTCCTCATATTCATGTCATTCTCTTGAAGAAGTGGAAGTCATTCCTCCCATGACTGCGCATTCGAAGAACGTGACATCAAGGCAAGGTATTTTATCGCGACGTCATTGTTTTGAAACTCCTTCCACTACAAATAACTCAATGTTTTTCATGCCATCATAAAGGTACCTATCTAATGTTTAAGCAGGCATGAGATGTATGGGCAAAAGGGAAAGAAAGCTTTTTTCTCCCAGAGACAAGAAAAAAAGGAGAACAAAAAACGGGAGTGACAAGGAGTAAAGTAGTGCAAAGAGGTAGACGTTGGGAGGTAAAGTGTTGAGGAGGGGGGTGCTTTTGAAAGCTAAAGCTCCTTGAAGGACAATAAGGGTTAGAACAGAAACGCCAGATAGGCTTTCCGCTTCCCTCCTTACGCACATTCAACCATGCGTCACCCCGCCGTAAATGCGCTCTCGTTTCTCGTTTAAGTCTCTTCAAGATCAAGACTTTCAAACGATTACGAATTTTCAAGGGGAAACTGAGATAACAAAGGAATATCTTCCGCAACTTTAAATTGAAATATTTGTTTTCCGGTAATGAATTTATCGTTGTTAGCGTGAATGACAACTTGTGTTTCCATTGTTTGGCGTCATCATCTATCTCACAACTTAAAATGAAATACGTACTTGGTTTCTTATTCTCAGGTTTGTAGTACGTTACTAGGGTGCGTATTTTGTGAAGGACGTTTTTGCTCTGAGCTTTGGACTGAATTTCAAGAAACCTGAAACATGCTGTGGCCGTGCAATTTGGAACGTGACTTGGACATTTTTTTTGCGCTGAAAGAGAGAAAAGTAGGCTGAAGTAAGTTCATATCTCTGCAGCTGGTCAAGAAACAGGCGCCCGACTATTTTCATGGCTATGAAAAAATAGTCAGCGACCAACATTTCACATTTACAAACAATGCCAACCGCCAAATCGGTGTGGACTGCATGTGGACATTCGGTTTAGGAAGCGTGACATCTTGAAACTCATACTAAATGACGAAGTTCTGCTCAAATCAGAAAGTTGACCTCAGGCATGAGGTTTCAGACAACAATAAACTCAAATGGAGTGGTTGCGGCTATTTTCAAGAGATAAAATTGATAAAGAACAGGAGAATGAAAAGGCTAATGTAGCTGTGAATGATCCTACGTATTTAGATAAAAATGTTGAATTTAAAATTCAATAGCTTTTTTTTCCGAAAATGGTTGAAGAATCCGTTAAATATTTGACCACTCGGGATAGCTCAAATTGCTCCCTGCACCAACTACCTACCTAGCGGGAGAAGAATCAACTACTACCAGTCATATCCTTACTTCGTTGAGATATGATCTACCTGTCTTGATAGAAGAGAAACCTCAAGAAAATATAGAAGAAATATTACTCTCACATAAACAACAAGCAATACTATTTTATAATGTCATATCAAGTCATATCAAAATAATGAAGTTCACCTCGCAGTTGTCAACACTGCGAGGCCTCCTTGATTAATCTCTTCTGACGCTTGGCGTCGTCTTCTGGTCGTGGCAGTCCTAGAGCATGTTGAGATTCAAGAATATAATTCGTACAAGTGACTAAGTGTTGTTCAATTATCAAATCCAGTATAATTCATATTCATAGATCAATGGGTAAACAAGAAGTGGTTCATTTCATGTGTATGAAATTCAGCGAAGAAACACCGATAATTTGGCGGAATCGGTTTTTGCCGGGGCAACAACTAGACAGTTTGTTGTACTAGCAGGAAATGGTGGCTGTGTTTGTATGCAGTTGGCGTACTCAGAGACTTTAGACAGATTGTCTATTGTTGGTTTCAATGTAATGACGAAGTAGATTGAAACAATATTGTTCGACCCAAGGGCACTTTGCAAAAAAGAAGAAGAAAAAAAAGTGTGTGAGAGAGAGAGGGGGGTTCTGGCTTCTGCCAACTCTTAGATTAAAAGGCGCTATAAGTTTCTCTTCAAAGAATTTATCCGTCAACTGTGGAAGGGGGTGGGAGTGGGGGGTAATGGAGAATCCAGGCTCTCGATTCAAATTGAAACACTGCTCGAACCAAATTAATGGCCGCAGTCATTCGGAAACTGAGAACTTCCCCGAATCTCTTCCCTCGGCCTGGGCGCTGGAATCATTTTAAACCGCCAAGTTGCGGGCGGGAGCAATTCATTTGGCGCTCCCACTGGCCGCCATCCAATTCACTAAGACACTTCGTTGCAAGAGCGAGCGAAACCCCTTTTTCATATCGGGAAGGGCCGTTGAAACTTGAATCTGATTTTACAGCCCCTCGTAGATCACGCGGGAATTTCGCTGAAATGTAGACAGGTGTAGAGCGGAACTGGAATTTACGACCTGGGAACTGAGTGTTCCAGGTCTTGGGCCTATTCATAATAAAAAACTAAAAAAAAGTGATTCTACAGGTAAACGAATGAAAGCAGGACGCACCAATAAAAAAAGGATAAAACCACAAAGATTGAAAAATGATTGCAATTTGACTCAATTTTTAGTGATTTGGTCCCCACTATTGGAGTGGACCAACACATCTTTTAAATATATTATTGTTATTATTATTGCTTATAAAAAACGCTGCAAATTCTTACACAGGGGTTGGTTATTCGTCAGACCAGGCGCATGGAAACTTATTTAAAAACATGGGGGAAATGGGGAAAACGGTGGATGCGGCGGGTCCCAGACCCATTCCAATCGATTCAGTGTCCATGATTTAGTGGAAATGATACCCCACACGCCTAGGTTCCAGAAATCTCAAAAACACATATTCAAAATGGGTAATATATACCCAATTTAACCCATAACTTCTTCCAGTGGGTGCCAATCGTCCTGAGACCCACTTCATTGGATTCAGCTTCCAAGATTTAGCGGAAAATGATACCCCACACGCCTAGGTTCCAGAAATCTCAAAAACACATATTCAAAATGGGTAATATATACCCAATTTGACCCATAACTTCTTCCAGTGGGTGCCGATCGTTCTGGAACCCATTTCATTTGATCCAGCGTCCAAAATTTAGTGGAAAATGATACCCCACTCGCCTAGATCGTCCAAAATCGCGAAAATCCATTTTTCAAAAAACACATTTTGACCAATACCCCACCCAAATTTGGTCCGATCGGGCTGAAAAGCTAGGAGGACCGTCCGAGGCCGGGAACAGACCCCTGACCCAAATTTCAGATTTTTAGAAAATTGTCTACTACCAAAAACAGCGTGGACGGCGGACGGCGGACGGCGGACGGCGTACGGCGGACGGACATTGATCTTTTATGATCTAGACACCATGAAACGTCCAGAAAAAAAATTTGAGCCGAATCGGAGAGGTTGACCATTTGCATGAAAACATAGGTTGATTATTCAAGGAATAACCAACCAAAAGGAAGAAGGTTGCAAAATTTGTATTATTATTATTTTTATTTTTATTTTTTTAAATTTAACGGCAGTCAAACATACTGAAAATGCGGGTCGCTGACACATAAAAAGCTTTCGACCTGCACTTATTGGTTCACCTTCATGTCAATTCGAGTTTTTATGTTTATTGCTGAAAGTCAGCTTGTGAAACAATTCATTTATAAGGAAGTATAAGTGAAACTCCATGAGAGATAGACTAATAAAACTCGTCTCTCAGTATAATGACAACACTCGTTAGGTATTTAATTCTCGGTCGTCAAACTGAGCGAAACAATCGTATGACACGATGTTTCCAACGATCGACCTGTTTGAAGGAAGGTATTTGCCATTCATTGGGTGGCTCTCGACGATAAAAGGTGCCCATATCCAATCAAAGGGAAATGAGACGGGATACGGTTATTAAAGGTTTCTCGAACTCCGATCCCACTCGATGAAGCTCTCCATTAGCAGCCCTAAGCTAATTGCTGGCGATAACAAAGTTATATGACGCTGTCGACCTATAGGAACGAACCATCAAACCCCCCCAATCAATGGGGTCCCTCGGCTAATGAATGTCATCAATGATGGGAGTCCCCGAGATCCGCGTTCCATATTCATGCCATTTATGACGTGAAAGCGCTCATCCTTGGACAAACGACGCCGCGAATGTCCAGAGACCGCTGTCACAACCCTGGACCTCTAGCGCACAGGCAGGAATTTGATAGAATAGTGATACAATGTCTGCTCACTACACGGTTCTAAAAATAGATACCCCATATTATTCAGATTTCCTGGTCGTGAAAGGATATTTTTCAACCCAGAGCTATCGCTCGCGTCCCTTCTCTGAATAGCCATCTCTACTATAGTGGAAAAGAACACCCCATCCGTCCATGTCTTAAAAACCTGAAAACCCCATTATAGAAATACCATTTTTCCAGTATATCCTGCAGAATATTTTGCGCAATCAAGCTCAAAAGTTGAGAACCGTAAACAGTCAGAGACCTGAATTTATTATGTTTTTATGTATTCGTATCGATTGAACAGACATTTTTTACGCGAACTTTCATTTCTATATCCAATATGAGAAGATTCTAAATCCAAAATCCAATGCCAAAACCAGTCCTGGCAAAAGAAGAAAAAACCCTTAAAATTGTTTGAATAATTTGAAAATTTTGGATTTTATGGTATGTGATCCTCATTATTAATGTTCATCTTTCACGCCGATGCCCCCAAACAGAGCCAGGGTACGGCTGTAGTAAAGTATAGCGTGTTTTTAAAATGGGTTTTCAAGTTTTTAGGGGTCATATGCAACAGTTGGGTATCATTTTCCACGAACGTTGTTGGATCGGTTGCTGGTTGGGCTGGACTTTGGTAAAACTGGTATTTTAAAAATAGGTTTTCAAAATTTCTCTGAGGTTGTGGGCGTACGGAGTACAATATATAAGTTACTTTCTCCCTAGTTTTAGCTAGATCTCCCTAGAATTAAACACTTTCTCGTTTTTCTTTATTTCCCAAAGTTGGGACAGCATCGTACATATCCCCCGTTACTTACAACGGTCAAATGTAGCGAGCAGTTCAATTAAAAATCAATGGTGTGGATCCGGCGTTGTAATACGTTTTCCGCTAGAAATTCAGTAGCTACTGAGTTTCCTTTCGATTATTACTCACCAGTTGCTGAGGATGAGAAAGTGAAATGAAGAGAAGATTGTATTGGGAGGTCGGCTCCAGGGGCAAGTAGAACATTAAGACTCAACGTAATAACGCCACTGGCAACCGCCGTAATGAATTTCGATACCCCTCCCCCTTTTCATGAGTTACCATCAGTAATGACCTTCAGGGTTTGAAACGGAAAGCCGACCCGGAGAAGTAGAGACAACGGCGGAAAATGTAGTCATAGGGGTTTTAGAAGGGAGGGGCTGGCGAAGGGAAGTAGTTAGCGTCGAAGGGGTCTGGAGTTTTGGACGGTTATTCAATTCCTCACCCTGCCACTAGCCCCCCCCCCCCCCCATCCACCGAGAACACCCACAACACCCCCCAACTCGCTACCATTCGGTTTTCCCTCTATCGCGGTTCTGTACAGGGTCAGATGGAACAGAGCCGGGAGTTTTAGGAGTCCGAAATGACAAAGTTAGCCTTTAACGGTTAAACTCAACGTTTTGTGTTTGACCTAACCGAGAAATGGTGCGGTTCCCAAATAGTCTTTCTACCCTTCTGTGAAAGGATGGTCATCAAATTAGCGCAAACATGGCCGATCAACATCGCACAAATTGCATTCTATAATACGGTCATTTGAAACCACTGCTAGTTACGCTCCTATAACTGCCTATTGTGAGCAAACAGCGCCAAGTTGAAAATCCATCGGTCCCTCTCAGAATGTTTCAAATACCACGAGTAATTTTCGGCAATAATTTAACTTTAATAACGGCACTCAAACCGAAAATCACAACTGTAACCACAGTTCTCTAATGATTTCTCTGTTAAATGAAGTCGTTTTACCAAAGAAATATCCAACCTATTTCCACTCCAGATGTTTCACGTTTGGTTGAACAAACGCATTCCTTCAAAGTCTCCAGAGAAGGAAAAAAATCTGCAAATTCATACACACGGGTTGGTTATTCCTCGAATGGGGGAGACAGTGGGTGTTGCGGGTCCCAGACCCATTCCAATCGATTCAGGGTCCAAAATTTAGTGGGAAATGATACCCCACACGCCTAGACACCAGAAATCCCGAAAACACATATACAAAATGGGTAATATATACCCAATTTGACCCATAACTTCTTCCGGTGGGTGCCAATCGTTCTGGGACACACATCATTGAATTCAGCGTCCAAAATTTAGTGGAAAATGATACCCCACACGCCTAGGTAGCAGAAATCCCGAAAACACATATTCAAAATGGGTAATAAATACCCAATTTGACCCATAACTTCTTCCAGTGGGTGCCAATTGTTCTGGGACCCATTTAATTGGATTCAGCGTCCAAAATTTAGTGGAAAATGACACCCTACTCGCCTAGAAAAATCCATTTTTCAAAAAACACATTTTGACCCTTACCCCGCCTAAATTTGGTCCGATCGGGCTGAACAGTTTCGAGGACCCGCCTCGGCCGGGAACAGACCCCTGACCCAAATTTCAGATTTTTAGAAAATTTTCCACTACCAAAACGGCGCGGACGATGGACGGCGTACGGCGGACGGACATCGACCTTTTTTGATCAGGACATCATGAAACGTCCAGAAAAAATTTTTGAGCCAAATCGGAGAGGTTGACCATTATCATGAAAACATAGGTTGATTATTCAAGGAATAACCAACCAAAAAGTGAAGAAAAAACAATGAGATCATTAAAAAAGAAAAATAGATTTCCTCATTTTCAAAACTCTATTCTTGATCATAAATAACAACCTCCAGTGTGTGGGAATCAGTTCGGAATTCAACGTTAGCGACTTCAGTGAGCTGAATTTAGTGGAAACTGATACCTCACACGCCTGGGTTTCCAAGAAGTTCGCAAAATCATTTTCATAATACCCAGTTTTACCCATAATCAGCATCTTCTTGGGGTGAACTGGGCTGAGTGAAGCCCCTACATGGAGTTTTATGTGCTAAAGTTATGATCAGGTAATATTTCCCTATATAATTCAAGCCAAAACGCCTAAAAAATTCCTTAGAAATGTGAAGAGTTAAGAGCAGTGTTTACTGCTCAGCCAGTTCCTCGGTATGATTTGTTGAAATACCGCTGGACGAGCCACAGGTGATAAAATATATAAAAGATAATGATTGTTTATTGTGAACTAAAATATTGATTTCGTGAATACAGCGAATACGAAGGGCTGGCTCGAATGTTGTTCATGTAGCATCGAGAACCCTGAAATTCGATAGCGAAGGGAATTTGTACAAAATAACCCCACCATTCGATTTCTTAGCATGTTACAATACCACCTATTCAGATTCCCCCGACTTCCACTTCGTTTCCTCTCAGAATATCGAAACTTCCTTCAATTGGCAGGTACTTGATTCACATTACGATTCACCGTGTGTTTCTTGTGGAGGATGAGCTCCAATATCAGAGTCACCTCACGTTTGTTGCGGTGTTCAAAATGATTTACTCGGTTCTCGACTCGGATGCAAGTTATGGCAAAGCGTTCATCTCCATCGCACTTACAAAAGCTCACGTTTTGGAGGGGAAGGCTCCGAAGGGGGTATTTTGCAAGGAGCGATGCACCTGGTATCGTTGTTGTAATCTTATTATTCCCATACCGAGCCACTTATCGAGAGGAAATAGGAATAAGTTGGAAGAACTTGATGGAGACTAAAATATCAACTATTCCTGAGCCGCCATTGAATTCGTACATCCAGTTTCATCTTATTTAGTTTTGAGTGGCAAAAAAAAGGAGGCGGGAACATAACTGTTGACTAATGGAACTAGGTTCAATTTGTCAAAAGGTTTGTTCGCAGAAGCGCCCAAACCAGTTTCCAACCGATTGGAAACTGGTTTGGGCGTTCTCACAAGCTCCCCGACTCTACCAGAGGGGAGCGATGGTGTAATGGACTCGCCCACTGCCGTTTGCACAACGCATCAAACCGGTTTGAAACCGTTTGAAAACCGTCAGAGCAGTCAGAGGTTTTTCCCGCTGACTGCTTTCAAACTTTTTCCCCCCTCCCCCTTCAGGGCCGCTCGGCCAATAAAATCATTCCATCTACATCTGTCTTCTGCAGCGCCGAAATCTAGGGGTGTAGGGTATCATTTTTCACTAAACTTAGGACGCTGAATCGATTGAATGGGCCTGGAAGACTCTACACTCACTGCTTTCCCCATTCTCTTGGTCCAAGAAATTACCAACCCATGTGAAAGATGTTAGTCAATTTGTTTACATTCCATTTTGCACGTTGTTAGAGAACGGATTTTTATAAGGGTCGGATGTTATTACATGCTCATTTTATATTTTCTCCGACGTTTTGCCAGCGCCCAGGCCGGCATAATCAGAATGACCAACTCGGTCTCCCCTAATTCTAAAGAACATACTGAGCCATTATTGGGCAGGTCGTCAAGAATAAAAGGTGGTATTTAAATGAAAATTTTTCTAGGCAGATACACACCTAATTTAGAGTGTAAACTACGTAATTTAGTTTAGTGTGTAAATTAATTTCGATCCTTTATTCTGAATCAAGGTGCGGATAGCGTCTCGTGAATTAGTGTTTGAAAATAGTGAGAATTCAAGTGTCATACATTGGATTTCACCATCCTTCACTATTTGACAATTTTGGGGTTGCGCAACTTTGCGTGCTCGCTGAACCGGTTGCGCGCATTGGAAAAAATTGGTTGAGGGATCAAATTTTCATGAAATTTCCAGTAGAATGTGAATCTGCAAACAAAAATTAGAGTTCCCAATTGAAATAAGGATGTTTGATTTGAAAAAAACAATTTTTGTTTGCTCTCATTTATAAGATTTTAGGGAGAGAGGGTGGGGGACAATTTGTGGGACACCCTGTATAATGAGCACGAAATAACGACCGACCTTAAAATTCTATTCTATCCCCTGTGATAGAATTTGCAGCGTGTTGTGATCTATTCACCTCAAAACGCAATCGGTAAAATTTTGGGGAAAAATGAGAGGTTGACCTTCATGAAAACATGGGTTGGTCATAAAAGGGAAACCAACCAAGACGGCGAGAGAAGAAAAGAGGCGGAGAGAACGGCGGTGGCTGAGGGAACGCGGGATCGGGTCAAACGCGTTCGCAGAACACCTTGGTTCCAACCAGTTGGAAACCACTTGAAAGCTGGTAGAGGTCACGCGTGCGCACTGCCCAAACTCCAACCAGTTTGAAACCGGTCAGCAAACCGTTGGGAACTGCTACGGCGAACATACCTAAAATGTACTTAGACCAGGGTCAAAGGGTTGGGCAACTCAAACAACTGTTGCTGGCCGAAAATTAGAAATCGAGAAATTCTGGGCTCCTTGAAAGTGAAAAGCCCCGGTAATTGTTTAAAATACTCGTTACCGTACTGCTGAGCGTTGAAATTGTCTAACGGGTGTTTAAATAAACGCAATTTTTTCTCTAAAAACTAACTCTTAATTTTTGTACAGGATAAAATCGATTTTGTTCAGGCCACAGCGTGAAAATAGAAAAATAGGAGCGCTCATTCGGAACGAACACAGTTGCTACTGAATGACACTAAATAATTGGAGCGCAAGTCGATTCACCCGACCTTTACCCTCTTGATTTATTCATTACTCTGCTGAATTGAACCAGAGAGTCCCCGCGGTGCGCTCTGGAACAGTATTATTATATTTATGTTCCATTACCTTTTCCCGAGGAATGGAAGGGGTTTTTACTTTCCACAGTGTCGGTATTGAAGCGTGAAATGGAAGTTCTCTTCTTCAGTTTCCATCGTGAACTTTGAAGGAGTCAGGAGGTACAGTGAGATTCTGCCTTATCATGCAGGGACACTCGACCTAACTCGTATTTCATTCGATGTCGGGGAGTGAGGGGCGTTCTCTTTTGTACCTCCTTGAAAACCCACCGCGAGTATTCAAACTCTACTTTAAAGGCCGTGGAATTCTCATTTCACAAGGATGAAAATGAGCTTTCTTCTAAAACAGTCTCACATTCAATGTAATTAAGTTAGTAACTCCTTCGGTATCAAGCGAGGTGGCACCACAGACATCGTCAAGTGCAAATAACGACATTGTGTTGTTGAAAATAAATACAATAACAAAGAGCTCTATTTAATCAATTCAACGTCCAAGATTTAGAAGAAACCATACCTTAATCGCCCATAGTTATTTTCAGTCTCTATCAACAATTTTTTAAATTCCGATTTTTATCAATTCCAATTGCCAATCCCTTTCTATTTATTATTATCATAAAAATAACACATTTCTGTATACGAGTGGATCGAAAACTATACGAAAATAATTGTTTCCATCAACACCTTTTACCTTTCAAAATGTCCAAAATTTACCTCGGCCGTCCAGGCTAAAAGAAGGGTTTCAAAATAGGTAATACGAAAACATTTTAATTTTCATTAGGGCTCCGCTTGGGTTCTAAATTTGCCTTGCTCATTTTCAACCCGATTTCCATTTACAGTAAAAATCTAAATTTATGTATCTATGTATACCTAAAAATTGGAAGCTCCATCGATTCAGAGGGGCTTAGGCCGACTTGACCTACAAAGGTAGGGTATTGGTAGTTTTTCAACAATTGTGTACACCTATTTTCGGTCGATTATTCTATGAATAAGAAAAAACATTTTTGGGGTCATTTGGAATTGCTTGACCCCCCGAGACCTTGGGCAAAATTACATAGGTTTTTTATATAGGAAATATTTCCCAAATTCAGCGGCACTGGCATTTTTGGTCGCAGAAAACTTTCTAGAAATATGAAATTTTGCTCAGGGACCTCATCCGGCTCTAGTTGGTCCTTCAAAACATTTCACCCCGATCGGCTCAAATTTGGGGAGGGCATGGGTAAAAACTTGTTTTTTGAATCTCGATTTTCGGGACTTTTAGAGAACTTGGCATGTGGGTATACATAATTTTCCACTGAATGTGGGATGATGAATCGATTGGAATGACTCCGGGTCCTCCTCACTCACTGTATTCCCCATTCTATTGCTCCATGGTATAATCGCCTTTTGTGAAATAGTTTGCAGTGTTTTCTCCTATGCAAGTAATTAAATACTTAATCCAAAGATCACAATGATACTCTTTCCCACTCGAATAAGATGTACATTGCAAAATCATTTGCACCGTTTCGTCGTACTTACATTGTGAAATGGTGGACTGTCGGTCCAAATATGAATATTCTGCTCATTTGAGCAATTTTACAATTAATCAGAATTCACTCATCTGTCCTCATCCACAATCTATTGATGGACATCGTACAACGCTTCTCCCTTCAGAGTATCGCGCTGCCGAACAATCGCACTTTGAATTGACCATTTCCGCTGTCCTATCACTAACTCATTGCTTAACTACCGCGTGTACTCAGCGTCAATCAATACGAGAGTCAACATTCTCGCTCTCAAGTTATTTGAAGAATATGAATTATACAGTCGTACCGGTGAAGGTCAAATACAACCGACTATGATGGTTGTAACGTTGGTGCTGTTTGACGAGCGATTCTGTATTATGTGCGGCGCTTCATGATCGTGTCATCTTACGGAATGCAAATGGGACTGTTTCAATTCGAAGTTCAAATGGCCGATCGAAATTTAGTCATTCCACGTTCCGTCTCATCTTTCAGCAATTCGTACCTCTGATCAATCAAGTAAATTATGTTGAAAAACGAATGAAAGATTTCCTATATGGATCGGAAAAGCGTAAACAAGAATAATTCAACTTCTGTTTTATTTCGCCTGCTTTGACTGGAATGCGTGAAACAAAGACGGAGCCCGGAAATTCCCTATTCCCTTGGGTCAGAAGAGGTTCGTGGCAGCTTTATCGGGTTAGACGAGGGTTTCCTGCCTGCAATATTCCATTTGAATTGACGCCACCTCAAAACTTCAAGTCGGGACAGTAAAAGCTTTGTGTCCGAAGGAGCAGCTTCGTATGGTTATTCAACACCCAAGGCTTTTGGGCTGACAGGATTTGTAGTCAGTGTGATGAGACAGTGAACATCGAACACATTGAACTTAGCTTGTAGCAGGGGTCTTCGCCTTCCCACGTTGTCGCCTGCAGGTTTCGGAGGGAGAATACATCACGATGCAGAGGATCGATGAGTAATGGCACCTCTTTACGGCACTCCACGACAAAAATGAGAAAAAGATAAAACCGATCCAGCTGATGTTGTAAACGACACGAGGGAGATACGCACTTTGGGAAAAGGGAATTCAAACGGCATAGCTGGTGTATAAAATATGAGGAAGATGTGTTGAAAGAGGGGAGCGTTGTGGAGTCGTGTTGTTAACGAATCAGAGAACGAAAAGCATGAATCAACACGTTTCGCATCTCAAGGGCCGTTACATCCTTCTTTTTCCCTCGAAAGTACGAAAAGGGGAGGACTAAAAGGCTTTCGCGAAGGGTTGGACCACGTGGGGTGGATAACATGGAGACGTGGAGGCTGCGACAGTTTAGATATATACGTGCTCTGGAAAGTGCATCAAACCCTCTCCGACTGACTTGCACTTAAACGCCCATTTTGAGGGTGTGGTGCCAGCAGAGAGAAAACGCGATCTAGTGGGGCATATGCGAAGTCGGTACCACCTACGTGGAAGAAAATATGGTGACTGTCAGCCCACGAAATTCGTTTTAGTATCATCACATTCGATGGAAATGCTATTTTTCGAGACACCAAGGGTCGAATACGTGTTCAATTCATCGACCACAAAATCAACGTACCTAACATACGGCCGCTAAGTGGTACATTTTCTGTTCAACGATTTTCGGATTGATGTGCCAAAGTAAAAACAAAATGTCGAAATAAAAATTCTTACACACGGGTTGGTTATTCCTCGAATGGGGGAAACAATGGGTGTGGCGGGTCCCAGACCCATTCCAATCAATTCAGGGTACAAAATTTAGTGGAATATGATACCCCACACGCCTAGGTACCAGAAATCCCGAAACAATTATACAAAATGGGTGATATATACCCAATTTGACCCATGAACTTCTTCCGGTGGGTGCCAATCGTTCTAGGACACACATCATTGAATTCAGCGTCCAAAATTTAGTGGAAAACTATACCCCACACGCCTAGGTAGCAGAAATCCCGAAAAAACATATTCAAAATGGGTAACAAATACCCAATTTGACCCATTACTTCTCTTCAACTTTTTTGGTGAGAAAATGGGAATTATAACTCGCGGATCACAATTTGAACAATATATTTTTGTACTCACTTTCTTACAACTCTAGAAGAAGGAGTGACTTGAGACTTAAATGAACAGAGCTGCAAACCCTCATGACCACTAACAGTCTAAGGAGAGCAATATGTAGTTCGTATGTTACATGGAATGTATAAGATATTCCATCAACTTTCTCCAGTGGGTGCCAATCGTTCTGGGACCCGTTTCATTGAATTCAGCGTCCAAAATTTAGTGGAAAATGACACCCTACTCGCCTAGATCGCCCAAAACCTCGAAAATCCATTTTTCAAAAAACACATTTTGACCCCTACCCCCCCCCCCCCCCCCAAATTTGGTCCGATCGGGCTGAAAAGTTTCGAGGACCCATCTCGACTGGGAACAGACCCCTGACCCAAATTTCAGATTTTTAGAAAATTTTCTACTACCAAAAACGGCGCGGAACATGGACGGCGTACAACGTACGGCGTACGGCGGACGGCGTACGGCGGACGGACATTGACCTTTTTTGATCAGGACATCATGAAACGTCCAGAAAAAAATTTTGAGCCAAATCGGAGAGGTTGACCATTATCATGAAAACATAGGTTGATTATTCGAGGAATAACCAACCAAAATCGAATCACTCTTATCATATCTGAAAATGATAAGGGACGACGACTTTGAAATCAAACGAATCAGATGCCAGAGTAAGGAAAACTCGCTAATTCGGAAATGGTGGTTTCCAAAGGAACTCCCCTAATTTCGTTCAGGGATGAATAGAATACGAATAAACAACCCTGACTTACAGTAAAGACCTCAATTTGGCGAAGGAAAAAATAAAACTAATGAAACGATAGCTTTATACATTTTTAGTTAGAAGAGTTTTAGTTGAAAGGATGAAATACAGACGAAACAAGGGTCTGCTTGTTTTACCCAATTCATTTCCTTTTACTTTTTTGGATTTCCTTAAACCAATAGAGATGTAAAACTACACGACGGAAAAGTCAAAAAGCAGATGTCTGATTGGTTCATTTTTTCCTTTGATCGGCGGTCTCCTATCGTTTCTCAATTCGGTTGGTTTTCCTATCAATCTAAATCGTTTTGTTGCTCGAGAAAGGCGGAGCAGCCGAATCAATTTTCCGAGAATCGAGGCTACGGCTGGCACCTCTTTCACGAATGCGTCGACCGTTGCTATACAGAAGTCAATCATTTTTCATTCTCCTTCGGCACCTAAATTGACCGGAATTATTGAATTAAAATGGAGCCTAAGAATGAGGGGACAGCAAACATTGGGGAACAGCTAACTTCTACAAATAAAAAATGACCAAGGAATTTTATTTTTGAAAGTGAGATGGTGGTGAATCCGCAAATGTCCGCAGGAAATCCGATCTGTGAATCCGTGCCCGTAGAATCCTTGATACTGTAACGATTTATGTTCTTTGTAAATAATTTATTACAATTGTAATTCAAATACACTGTCCTCATTCACACACTTACACAATCACAAGGCACAATATACAGTTGTAATGCAGTTGTTGCACTAATTTATAACAGGGCACAATTTATAACATGAAGCATCTATATTAACATCTATATTAGACTCCAAACTGAACTGCTCTGCGCGGCAATCCTCAGTCCCTTTTTATGCTCGCTCCCTTGGCTGAGAACCTTTTTGAGTCTTCCCTGGTTCTGGGAACTTGACGTGTTGTCTCGAGCAAATGGGAAGGTTCCAGCCAATTTTAATGTTCGAGAGTGACCCTTAGGCTATGTACACATGACGACGTTTGTCGCTCGGTAAGCGCCGCGTTTGTCGCGCGTTGGAAATTGTGATACCGTACACATGAGGGCGTTAACCGCGCGTTGACCGCGCGGTTTGTCGACGTTTTCATGACAGCAGGCATCCGGCAGTTTCAAACACTAACTTATTTCATAAGTGCACTCTATACTATAAAGACCTATACGGTCTTTCATACCATACAACAAGTACGGTATCTGAATAATATTACAAATAATTATGTGGTACTCGTATGTGGAACATACTGCCTTAATTTTATTTATGTAATGTATTACAATATTTGAATAAATGTAGGTCTATAATTAATTAATGCTACTTATGCTTTGTATATTTACCTAAAACTGTCTTCTGTTCCTGTGTCATTTTTTCTTCTGCGAAAACGTCCACAATCTCCTGCCAAGCAGTCTTTTTTAAAACTCTATTTTTATAATCTGGACACTCCATGTCCCAGATACACCTTCATTTTTCGATCTCATCAATGAATAGTTCTGTGTCGAACGCTTCCGCATCCATTGCACTCACAAAAACACAAAGCAAGATCAAAACACAACACAAGACTAGGGCTCAGATCATCTTTTCACTGCAAAAGCGAGCGTTTGACTGAGTGCATGTGTGCCCTCCACGTGTTGTTGACCTTGTAACGCTGGTCGCCCAGGAGACTGGTGCAAGTGTAATCTCGTAACAATACACAGAACTGGAGCTGTTGGGACGTTTCAAAAATTACTCCCCAAGTCGCCAACACTTGCCGCTGTTTGAAAAACTTGGCATTTCTCGAGTCGACAGGATGGATACTGCATTCAGGATGCACAGCATACACAGAAGTGTTCATGTTCGTGAGGTAAATGTGTCTTCAGTGTCTAATAACTACTTACTCGACGTACATCGGTTGCCTCCTTGGCTTCCTCAACCGCTACCCATTCGGCAATACCAGTCTCGGACTACTATTTCAAACTAGTAGGCTAAACCGCCCCCCATCGAAAAATCTAATTTGAGCAGGAGCTAGTGGCATTCATAGGAACCAAAATACATCGGACGTCAACGAATTATCAAAATCTTCTCTTCCTGAACCATGATGACCGTAGCTGGTGGTGCCAGAAGAGGGTTGCGAATGGCGATTTATTACTTTTTAGTGTTGCCAATTTTGGAGCTCTGACCAGTGGTCTCAGATGAATGAGTTCACTGGCGCCAAGTTTCAAATGTTTTGGGGATCTTAAATTGAGTGATACCTGAATACGTTGATTCCAACATGATATCACTTAACTACCGATGCATTACATTTACTAAGAGTGTATTGTCAATTTTGTCTATTGACAAGAATGCAATTACCAATAAATTATTAATGATTGATGCTCAGAAGTTACGCATCTCGTGGAAATATAAATAATGATGAGTCAATATTACGTAAATATACAGTTTGTTCTATGAGATACTATTGTCCGGAGGGAATTCATCCTCATTACGGGGGAAATTATTTTTTAGATGAGACGTTCCGTCCCCGTTAAAGCAAAATCTCGATTATTTCAAACGAATAAGAGATGATGAGTCACGTTTGCAGGGAGTCGTCTACAAAGTGCGGGTCACGTTGAATTCAGGACTTGGGGCGACGAACTTTCGAGAAGGCGTCGAGGACGAGGCAGAGACGGAGGCTGTTGCCTCAGGCTGGCCGTCCACTGGACGCGAATTCGCGCGGAGAGGCGAAGAGGCGAAGTACGCGAATTCACGTGAAGAGTTCAAACATTAGCATTCGTATAGGACCCCGTCCACTGGAAGCGCTGTGATCGCGCAAAGTCTGGCGAAGGCGAAGAGAACCAAACCAGTTTGTTTCCGAACGCGCGAACAGGCGAACCCGGTGATGGAAATCTATACCTGCCGCACCCTTTTACCTAGCCCACATGTGTAGTCCCCATACTACTTCACTAAACAATGTACCTCATCTGTCTTTCGACCCAAAACAGCTGATAGGACGGGCGAAACTGACAGGAATTCGCGCGAATTCGCAAGTTTTCGCCTCTACGCCTCTTCGCGCGTCGAAACCCCGTCCACTGCACGCGAATTCCTGTCAGTTTCGCCCGTCCTATCAGCTGTTTTGGGTCTCAATGTCGCTTTCGGAAAACAACTCTAATTATTTACAATGATGGGTGCGAAAGACAGATGAGGTACATTGTTTAGTGAAGTAGTATGGGGACTACACAAACATGTGGGCTAGGTAAAAGGGTGCGGCAGGTATAGATTTCCATCACCGGGTTCGCCTGTTCGCGCGTTCGGAAACAAACTGGTTTGGTTCTCTTCGCCTTCGCCAGACTTCGCGCGATCACAGCGCTTCCAGTGGACGGGGTCCTATACAAATGCTAGTGTTTGTTAAGAGGCGAACTCTTCGCGCGAATTCGCGTACTTCGCCTCTTCGCGCGAATTCGCGTCTAGTGGACGGCCAGCCTAAGTCAGATGTTGACAAGGAGCGGAATTGATTGGATTTCAAAACCTTCCTCGTCCTCTTTCCACCTCTTCGCCTCTTTGTTCGACGGCGTCGTCATTTACTTTTCAATCGCCCCCCGCTTCTTTTCTCTTTCTCTTCCCCATTCCCTTGGACGGCCTTTGCCATTACCTTTTTGTACCCTCTCATGCCTGTCTCAGTCAACTCCTTCGTCGAGTTCCGCCTCCCGGATGTCACGCCATCTCACTGGGTTCTATTCTTTATTTTGACCCTATACCCCCCACTCTCCGCCGTTTTTTCGGGTCCAACCTTGTTATCTGATTAATGAGAAAAAGACCCAACAGATCGGAAAGGATATCGCCGAACAAGTGGACGGGGAGTTCGGGGACGTGTGTTTTGATGGCAACTCCGCCGGAAAGGAAAATCCAACTAAGCCAAAATGAAATTTATCTCACCCGAGCAATATCAATCCTAAAGAAAAGAGGTTGCACGGAAAAGGATAAGCCCGGTGGGAACTTTTTCGGCCCAGGAGGTTGATGCAAATGGCCTGTTCATGTTCACTTTCAATGTAGCCTCCCTAAATCTCCCTGAGTTAAGGTCGCTACTTCCATCGCATCTCTATAAGGGTGTCTTCCTAGGCGACCTGGATTGTTGTTCGAGGACTGCTCTAAATCTCGAATCGATAGCGACTCTATGTATACTACTATACTCTAATGTATCGTCCAAGACAGATCGCAGAAAAGATACTGAAAAAATCTCAGAAGAGCTCGTCCTGGGAGGGGGATGGGCATTCTCCTTCGTTTTCTACAACTTTATCTAACCCATACATTGCGGGACCCGCAAAATATGTCCATCCTGCGAAGACAACGACTCGTCAAACAATCATAAGACCCACATAAATATCCATCGTTTCAGGATAGCGTTATTTCAGGCCCTAGGTGAGTAGGTATTGTAACGATTTATGTTCTTTAGTAAATAATTGATTACTAATCGTTCACTTGAATACACTGTTCACATTCGCGCACTTACACTATGACACAATCACAATACACAGTTGTAACGCAGTTGTTACACTATTTATAACACGGCATGGCACAATTTATAACCCACCCGAAGCGTCTATATTTGGACTCCGAATTTAACTGAACTGCTCGGCGTTCCTGGGTCCGTTTTATACTTGCTGCCTGGCCGAGAACGTTCTTGAACCTTCCCTGGTTCTGGGAACTCGACGTGTTGTCTCGAGTGGAGGGGAAGGTTCCAGCCAATTCGATAGGACGCACAATTCCCCGAAATGACTCCCTTAGCCCTCCACAGGTCATTGATCCTGCTGCCCATTTGACGGGCACAGGTGCCAGCTCGCCACATGGTTGTTTAGGTGACTGTTAGGGATTACGTATTAAATGTCATTTTATTCATTTTTCACCCTTGAATCTGAAAATTCAATTATTTCTGTATAGTGAAATAAGTGCTGAACAAAGTTATTTTCTTTTTTAATACGTGAATACTATGTGAATATTCGGTTTATTATTCTTATTGGGATTACACGCCCTTGTACTTGAACAAACGAAGAAAAAATGTCTACAAAGTTATTATTATACCGGAAAAAGGAACGGTTAAAAATGGGCTTCTGAGATTTCATCGTGGAAATAGCGTAAACTTCCTCTAAATCGAGATCGATAGAGATCACAGCGGACAAGAGTGAGGATCGAGTATTGACAATTTGGATATCGGAACTCACCCATGTTACGGAAGAGAAGAAACTACGGAATATATATACGTCTGTAACATTGAAGGAAAAGTATTTAAAAGGTGTTTTCGCTCATGTACAACAATTTACAGTTATGACTGTGGAATATTTCAGAACAGCAGGCAAACTGATACTCCGTTCGAGAGAACGCTGATTGAAGGTGGCAACTAGGGGGTGGACGATAATTTACTTTTTTCCTGGATTCTGTTATCTCGGGTTGAGTACCAACGTACGGGCGTGAATACGAATTTATTCGAACGGAGATAACGCCGGCCAGGAAAACTTATGGCAATAGAGTGATAGATTGGATCAGCACCAAAACAAGGCTGTTTCAGGGCGAGGGATAAACCCGTGAAAAGGGGGGGGGGGATCGTCCCTCGCAACCGTATTTCACCATAGATTTGCTACCCTTCCGTTTGCTACAATAAAAGGGGCATTTTTCTCCCCACGACGAACAGTGCCCAGGGGGGCCTCAAAGGCTACGGGGTCCGAGAGGGGGTTCGTACAAGGAAAGGAGGCCAATCCCGAGGTGGGAAAGAGCGAAGAAGATGAAGGTGGGAGGCCTTACAACCTTGGCTGAGAGGCGGACATTGGAATTCGCTATCCAACGATTCTTCACTCACACATAAATTCGAATCACAACGATTCTGTTTTTCTGGGAGTTTTATCATTGATAATCTAAACATTCGGTTCATTTTGATAATACATTTGAGTTGAATACACATTATGGTATTCGTAACTAAAACAAAGGGAAAATAAAAATGAAAAAAATTGTTTCCAAACATTTCTATCAACAAGCCGACTTCATCCGAATCTGGATAATCTAAAATCCTATTTAACCGAATTGCGGCTTATCCGTGGCAGGGTATGGGAGCAAATACATGTTGCCAATTGACTGTCGAGGTTTTTGGAGTCCTTCGTGGGGTTTCATGTCACAAAATTCGAAATGAGTATTTCGAGATTGTCTGCGATTTAGGCGTGTGGGGTATTATTTTCGGCTAAATTGTGGACGCTGAATCCAATGATGTGTGTCCCAGAACGGTTGGCACCCACCGGAAGAAGTTATGGGTCAAAATGGGTATGTATCCACCCATTTTGTATGTGTCAGGATTTCTGGTGCCTAGGCGTGTGGAGTATTATATTCCACTAAATTTTGGACCCTGAATCGATTGGAATGGGTCTGGGACCCGCCACACCCACTGTTTCCCCCATTCGAGGAATAACCAACCCGTGTGTAAGAATTTGCAGATTTTTTGGAAGAGGAACATCTCTTGAAACGTTATTTTCAGCAACCATACTCTTCTTTGGTGGTACTGAATATCTTCTAAAAATTTCGGGAATTCCTATTTTAGAATCGAAAAATGAAGAAGGAACGTACAAGAACAATGTATTTTGACCAATAGAGATGGTATCTTTTGTTTGACAGTATTGTTCAAATGAATATCCTCATATTGCGTCGACCATGTCCCCGTTTCCGCCTCTATGGTGAGGATGGTTGAGGTGAATTTACCTCACAGTGCCACATTCATTTTCGACACGTCGCCGAGGGCTTGATAAATAATTCATTTTGACGCGAGAAAAGTGGAGAAAGACCTAAGGAGGCCATGAGTGCCACGGTGTTACAGTTTTCGACCGTCTCTCATCTTCCACCGTCAACCTTCCTGCGGTTGATGAAACACCGTTTGTCTTGTGAAGGAAGCTCCTGGAGACTGAGTTAACACCATCTACCTCGCTGTTCGTACCGCCGCCTTTTCCTTGCTTGTGTTTCGCTCTGACGAAAACCCAGAGACATCCTTATCCCAACAACCCTCCTCCCCTTTTTCAACCCCTTCCCTTCAATGTCCTTCCTCCGTTTTCCTCCACTTGCGACGATGGAAAACGGGTCGCCCGCCTTTGAGGTAGCTGTGCGGCAAAACTTGTGGGCGGAAATCCATACCCCGTTTCCCATAATATACCGCACCTGCACCCCCTTTACATCCACCCGTTACTTCAATAGACTGAGTGGCAACTGCGCTGAAGACCTCATTATCACTCAAGATTTTCCTTCGAGGCAGAAACCCAAAATGAGGAAGTCTGCACAGAGAAGATGCAATAACGTGAATTGCTGAGCATGAAAAATTCATGGGTACGAGTGCTTTAAAGGCATGATTTAATATATAATCTATATATTATCAACTGTAGCATATCGATTTCGCTTCATTCGATGTTCGTGCAGGTGACAGTCGCACTTGTACAGTATCAACTTTCATCATTAATTTTAAGCAAGTTACGCGCAAGGTAACAAAATGGTTACCTATACGTTTTTGAAGACTGTGGTGCCTCCAAAAGATAAGGACAAGAGAAACCCCTTCTGTCTCACAAAGGCCGAAACACCAGATCGAGCCAGTCCCTGCTGATCCAGCCCACGCGGATAGCTCTCAGAGTGATTTTATCGCGCAATAAGAACAGCATTGTGATACCACGTAAAATGCGATGTTTTTGCATATCTATAGCTGTTTGAGATGCGAAATTGTTGACATCCCATTTCCGTTGTAATAGTCAGCATCTATCATTCGTATATCATCTGAAGTATTATTGCTTGCTTCGCGTGTAGACAGGTGACTTTGGTTGGTTATTCCTCGAATAATCAACCTATGTTCTTGGTTGGTTGTTCCTTGGATAAACAACCGATGTTTTTATCAGATCAACAGATCAAAATAAGCAAATGTCCGCCCACCGTCCACGCCGATTTCGGCAGTAGACAATTTTTAAACAACCTAAAATTTTCGTCAGGGACCCGTTTCAGGCTCTAGATGGCCCTAAAAACTTTTCAGCCCGATCGAACCAAATTTGTGGGGGGTAGGAGTCAAAATGTTTATATTGAAAAATTTAGATTTTTGACGATATACCTATGCGTGTGGGATATTATTTTCGACCCAATCTTCGACACTGAATCCAATGAGACGGGTCCCGGAACGATTGGCACTCAACGAAAGATGTTACGGGTCAAAATGGGTATCTATCTACCTATTTTGAATGTTGGTTTCTGAGATTTCCGGTACCCAGGCGTGTAGGGTATCATTTCTCCTCTAAACTTTGGACGCCGAATCGATTGAAATGGTTCTCCATGCGCCTGGTCCGAGGAGTAACCAACCCCTGTGAATGAATTCGCCGCGTTATAAAAAGTTTCCTGCCTACATAAATAAAAGTGATTTGTTCAACTTAATTCAATTAAATTGCCTATGTGGTTCCCACTGATGATTTTTAAACTGACCGGGTTCAAATTCCACGGACATGGGTTTTTACGTTACATTTACTCCTAACGCAAGAACATTATGCGTGGAACTGAATGTAGGGAATATATTAGCCACGAACAATATGACCCAATTTTCCCAGCGAATACCCGGTCAAATATAACGTATACCAACCGAGCTGAGAGAAAATGCAAGAAACGGTATAGCGAGATGTGATTGCTGAAGCGCGTGAAAATGTCATGTTCCGTATCTTTCGAGCCACCGTTGACGTCATGTCGTATCACGGGGAACACGTGTTTTTGAAATGTGCGTATCACGCAACTGCCCATCAGTCGCCCTTGATCTCCTACAAATGAGGGGAAGCCGCCTCTCGAGGCTCCTCGAACACGATTTTCCATTATTGAAGAGCATCGCGTGAAGCAGGCTATTCGTGCGACAGTCTCACACGATCTCTATGGAGATGACAATTTCTTTTTTCTTTTTATTTTTGCACCAAGGTGGAGGGACTAGGCGATGAGTTCCAGGCTGAATATTCTCGTCTAGTTGCACAAATTATCTCGATAACGTCCGATTCATGGTCTAGGTTGATTTAGCCTTTAAAAATGCATGAAAGGTAATACCACGAACGTCCCCGAAAATATTTTAATAATGTCGTGTTAAAAAATGCATACTAAAACTGGAAAATTAATTGGAAAATTTTGCATCACATTCACCAGAAATATTTCCCTCCGTTGTATTTGGTCTGAGTATGATTTCATACCTTCAAACCTGTAAAAAAAAACTTGACTCCGTTTGCACCCTAGTAGTGCCTAACCATTTTTAGTGTGATTCAGCCCCAATCGGATTCAATTAATGGTTAAAATGGGTTTTCAGAAAAGAATTAGGTGGTATAGGAAGTGGTCAAAAAAGAAAAAGATTTGTTATTTGGAAGTTAAGTGAATAAATGATTTCACGCTTCCTTGTCTCCCGATACCTTGACGTACGTGCCACTTTAATTGAACTGATGGTACCTTGCGAATTCCGAATTTTGGTCGCAAGTTCCTTAAGTTGAAATTAACACTTTCTCTGTGTGTACGTGTGCCATAACATTGTGTAACATAACACCCGGGGGAGCATCGTCGTCTGAACCATTGGGCGGGAAATAAATGTACGAGTTGATTGGGGTTGGTTATTCCTCGAACCACTCATTCCATTCGATTCAGCGTCCAAAATTTAGTCGGAAATGATACTCCACACGCCTAGATCGTGAAAATACATTTTTCAAAGTACACATTTTGACCCTCTCCCTCCTGAATTTGCTCCAATCGGGCTAAAAAGTTTTGAGGACCAAAAGCGGGTCCCTGAAAAATTTTCTTCATTATTTGTAAAAACATAGCTACAAAAAATTGATCAAATTACCAATCCAAAGATTTATGATTATTTTCCTCTTCCAATAAAATCCATCCGAAATAATAATTCAAGTGTAAATTATCTCCTAAATGATATTTGGAAAATTGACTGCTATTTGGCAAAGTCATTGGATACTCTTCAAAAAAATGGACGAATCTTCATTTGACACCCACGGTATTGGCTCTGCATACGAGTGTGAAGAGTTTCTTGGAACAAAACCCGAGTAGAACACTGAAAACGCTGCCATCATTGACTCTTCATTTCACTCTACATCTTCATAACGCTCTTCACTTTCTAGGAACGAAAAGTTTTCGTAGAGTGGGGAGGTTACACATTCAGAGTGGAGAGTGAGGAGTGAAGAGCTTCTAGGAATAGGCCCCTGATCTGATTAGAGGCAGTAATTTCCAAATACATACCTACTTACGACAATATGGCACATGGTATGTTTGTTTTGATGTTAGTTTTTCTCGTACTGTTCAGGGAATCGATCATGATCGGCATTGAGGGACAACGTACATGAAGCTCGGTAGGTGGGAGGCTAACGTTGTTGTGTCAGGTGAATGGTAAACATTGTGTCAATCACTGTCGAGCGCATCTGGGGAAAACGCACCGTCGTTGGGGACAGGTCGCTTCTGCCGGAAACAGCCAACTCGTAGATGTTTCTGACAGTGATACCGATGTTCGGATCTGACTTTGCTCATCATGGACAAGTCCCATCGTTGACGAATCGGCAATCGTTATTACCCTTTTGTGAACACAATCACTTGTCATGCTGGTCATATATTAGATGTAAGGCCTATATGAGATACAACAGTAAGAGTATTGCGGTCAGCTCACAACAATAATATCAAATAACCTAAATAGTATCAAGTGAGATGGGTCGATGCATCTGCAGGAAAATTGCGGTTGAATAGAAAATGAAGAAAAGTCGAGAGAGGAAAAAAGCGTGTATCAATAGAGTTCATTTGAAGTACGAATACATTTTTTTTTTTAATTTGACTATTCGACGGCTGCAAAACCCAACCAGGATGAGGTATTCTTCAAAAATGGATCGGGTAAAAAAATGACATTTGAGGGCGAAGCAAGCAGTTGTCGCCATTCAGGCCAATATTCAAAATTTCACCCAGAATCCATTCCGGCTGGCAATCAATCAATCAATAGGTATTTATTGTAAAAACCGTCAGATGTTACAAAGGTTGGCTCAAAAGTGTCTGCGAAGACACATTACATTACTTACGTTATCAATATAAAATAAAACATCTCTTCATTCAAAATAGGTGAAAAAACAATTAATAAAAATTCAAAAAAGTAGTCTGGTTCTTATGCATGAGACCGCGTAATAAAAAAACTGCTTCACTTCTACCAAGGTAACTGAATTACCGGGAAGACCATAAAAACGCCCGATTGAGAGCACATCCTCGTTATAAAGTCTTTGTCTTCCTTCCCGCACCATGGGACATACACAGAGGAGGTGCACAATGGTGTCCGCTTCCAACAGGTCGCACATGGGGCAGTCTTGGTCCTTCTTGAACCTCACAGAGCCTTCGGGGATGCTGAGGCGTGCAAACTTCTCTCCTCCAAGTCTAATCTGGGCCACCAATCTCTTCATCTGCAGTCCAGCGTCCAGGCAGAGATACGGCGCGCTTCCAAGACCAGCGGGCTGTATAAACTGGTAATATGGGTTGAAGCGTGTGGTCCGCACTCTCTCTTCGTTCACCATCCTCGAAGCCATCCTCATTGCCTCAATCACCACAGGTTTTTCCCTTTGTAGCCGAGCGACGTCTTGAGTGTCCCATATATCCGCCAAGCCTGCGTCCCCAATTATACCTCGGATCCGGGGGCCGAGGTGGCCGAGGTCGTTAAGGCGTCAGTCTCTAAGGGCTCGAGACTCCTGTGGTCACAGTTTCGAGGCTGCTGGTTCGAATCCAGCACCCCCCGGCGTTTACTCGACGTCGTGAGGCCAATATAGTACCGGCAGTAAGTATCCAAAACGGTTGTCCGGGGGCATATCACAACACGCGTGTTTGCCTTTGTAGTCTGGCTTGCTTTGTGACCACCCAGGGGCTAGCACAATGGGCCACTAGGCCTAAGTGCGGGGGGTGGACAATGCAGTGAAGACTGCAGTGGATACCCCCTCTACCCCTGTGTAATTAATCTCTACCTCGGATCCGGTTGACGTGTCCGTGGAGAGCCAGTAGACGCTGGAAGCAAATACGGGGAAGTCTTTCTGGGCTCATCTTCATCAGCTTCATCCACCACCCCAAAGCCAGCATGAGAACCTCGCATCGAGTGTGACTCAGGTAGCACTCCGTTCGTACAAAGTGGTCTGGAGTGCTCCTCGAGAGAAACAAGAGCGTCTTATAAGTTCTCACTTGGACTCTTTCAATATCCTCGGTGTGGTTCATTCCCCAGACCTCAGCTGCGTAAAGTGCTGTCGATTGTACGAGTGACTGGGCAACTTTGGACCAGGACTGCAGTAAACCTCCCCCCGCCTTATGAATCAACTCCGGCTGGCAATCAAACTTACCTGGCACCTGATTTGCAATTCTGCATTATTACTGATAATTCAACCGTCACGCTTTCGTGTCTTGGAAATCTGGTTTGTTTTGAAAATCTTGTAAGTCGTGCTCCAGATAATGTTGAACACTCAAGTCTTCGACGATCGGGTCGATCGTGCATTACGTGAAGACAAGATGCGCCCATGATAAGGTATATGTAACAAGACAATCTTGAGAGGTTTCTCCTAACCAGGAAACTCTTGAGCAAACTTTCCATAATACATGCAAGATCGCTTCCGCGGGGATCGACGAGTATTTAAGCCTCTTCTCTTCCCTTCTTAATGGACTATATAATGCGAGGAAGGAGAAACGTTACCCTTCCTTCGCATCGACTTGAGTAAAACGTGTTACTGATTCATTATAGCGTCGTCATCCTCGAATGCTTTATGTTCGCTCCGGCGACCCATGTGCGCTTAATTCGCAGGATCATGTACCTCTGAAAACGATATTGATCGGCGTCTAGGAATGAGTTGGGGTAGGTCCCGGAAGACGTAGACACTGAAATGTTTGATGAGATCGGTTGTGTCTCAAACTCGTCTCAACTTGACGTTAAATCGGCGAACCCTTCCATTCCTATGTTTGTGCCTGCCGATCAAATCGAGAGCCTTTCAAAGCTTCTGAATTCTTCTTCCGGACTTTAATCTTAATATTACGAGGCCAAATAAACATGACAGAAATTTCAATCGTTTTCAATTAGTTGAGCTCATCCAACACCCCCATCAACCCCATCAACTGCAACTAGATGTAATTCTGGGACTCTAAAGAACGTAATAAAGGTACGTAAAAATACAAATAAGAAGGTGTAAAAATATACATGTAAACATCAGGTTCCCAGTTGAAAGTTTCTTATTGTCCAACAGAGTCAGAGAAAACTCCATTTAACAGCACTTAACTTCTGCAATCTACCAAAAAGTCTCCACTGATGCCCATACGGCCTCTCAGGGTCCTTGCGTGTTAGAAGGTCATCTCCAAAAGTAATGATTCCGCAAATTACCTCAGTTGGCAATATATTATCAGTACTAAATTGCATTGCTATTAGGAGTAGCATTGTTAGCGTTAAATATGTTGTAATTTCTAATGTGGATCATCAATGAAAAAAACCATTGATTAGCTAGTATCAATTTCATATAAACATTTACAGATCTGAAAAATGTCCTATTTAGACTGAAATACCTGGGATGGGACAACAAAAATGTGTTCCTACTTTCAAATGGAGAAATTGTTGTGATTCTTCAATTCTATGAGTCAAATTGTAAAACTGACCCAGGCAATCTGCATCTTTATAAAAATGTTACTGGCTGTTGTTCCATCTACTGAAAGCCTAATAGACTAAAAATGCACAACGGGTTTCAACAGTAATGTAAATTGTAATTAATTATCATTACACACTGTACCACATTTCAGGCTATATCTTACAGAAAATGTAGTACAAAGAGCGGTGACTTTAAAAACGCCTAAAAGGAGTACCAAGCGCAAACTGAATCAGTCAAGAGTGTCAAGCAGCCATTTTCCGTCTCAACAGATCCTGAGTAGCCGCAAATCTTGTTTTCTCAGAGGAGAGGACTTGTACAATACGAAAGATTTGAAATCTTGACAGCAAGCGGTCATGCTAGTCTACACAAGCGTAGTTGCCTTTTTTCCCATTGCATCAAAAAAAAAAAAAAATCCGCCCCGACGAGTTGGAAAATGATACCCTACTCGCCTAAATCGCCCAAAATCTCGAAAATCCATTTTTCAAAAAACGGTGGAGGTGAGGTGGAGACCAGGGCGAGAGAAGGCGGAGGCGAGGTGGAGACCAGGGCGAGAGAAGGCGGAGGTGAGGTGGAGGAGACCAGGGCGAGAGAAGGCGGAGGTGAGGTGGAGGAGACCAGGACGATAGAAGGCGGAGGCGAGGCGGAGACCAGGGTGAGAGAAGGCGGAGGTGAGGTGGAGGAGACCAGGGCGAGAGAAGGCGGAGGCGTGATGGAGACCAGGATAAGAAAAGGCGGAGGCGAGGCGGAGACCAGGGCGTGAGAAGGCGGAAGCGAGATGGAAACCGGGACGAGAGAAGGCGGAGGCGAGGTGGAGGTTGTGATCTAGACGTTATGAAACGTACACAAAAACGCTGCAAATTCTTACACACGGGTTGGCTATTCCTCGGACCAGGCGCATGGAGACTCATTTCTCCAACATGGGGGAAATGGGGAAACAGTGGGTGCGGCGGGTCCCAGACCCATTCCAATCGATTCAGGATCCAAACTTTAGTGGAAAATGATACCCCAGACGCCCAGGCCCCGGAAATCTCGAAAACGCATATTCAAAATGGGTAATATATACCCAATTTCACCCATTACTTCTTCCAGTGGGTGCCAATCGTTCTGGGACCCACTTCATTGGATTCAGCGTCCAAGATTAAGCGGAAAATCATACCCCACACGCCTAGATCGCCCAAAAACTCGAAAATCCATTTTTCAAAAAACACATTTTGACCCCTACCCCGCCCAAATTTGGTCCGATCGGGCTGAAAAGTTTTGAGGACCGTCCTAGACCGGGAACAAACCCCTGACCCAAATTTCAGATTTTTAGAAATTTTTCTACTACCAAAAAACGGCGTGGACGGCGGACGGACATTGATCTTTTTTGATCTACACACCTTGAAAAGTCCCGAACAAAAATTTGAGACGAATCGGAGAGGTTGACCATTTGCATGAAAACATAGTGATTATTCAAGGAATAACCAACCAAAATCTGCATAGAATCATAGTGGTACAGCGTTGCGGATCCAACCCACATGCATAACTTACTCCAGCTTCTGCCGTTCGTCCAAATGAAAGTACGAGAAAGTTGTGGAAACATGGTATGCTGAATGGCTGGGAGTACTTCACTGAATACACGACTCTCTCAAAAGTTTAGGTGCTTTAAAATCTTGAAACCCTTTCATGTTCGCGTACCAAAAACAAAGGTGGAGCACACTTAGGAAACTATTCATCTTCTGTGCGCACGTGCAGGCTTCTACACAGCCACTGTCTGTTCAGTAAATTTCAACTGCCAAATGAGTCATGTTGAGAATTCATAACACCCAGGGAATGAGAGAGTTGGGAATCTTCTCCTCAAAAAGGATCTCGGGGAAAATTTATGTCACGACCACGGGGTAAATGGACCAACGGCTTTCTAGATTGGTACATGCTTCACCAACCTTCATATTCCAGCGAGGCGAGTACAATTTGGAGAGGAACTCTCGTAAAATAAAATTACCCAAGGGGGTGATAAGGACCTCACGCGTATACCTTGCTCTTATTCGAGTTTCCGCCTTGTTACTTCCATAGACTATTTCTGACATCCTCATATCCACATTATTTGGGCGCGTATCGTATCCAACGAGACGTTATGGGTTCCCGGGAACGATGATTACTTCCTCTAGGTGGCCTCTCAGAGTTGGAACAGCAATGGCTGAATGAGCAGGTTAAATTTTGAACGATGAGAAACGGTTAGTGATAATCCTTTCCCTTTGTCGATATTTTAACGCTAAACACAAATGAAAACGAGTAATTTGTATGAGCTTGTTTAGCGAAGAAGGTCTCCAAAATTCATGGAATGCAACACAGGAAATTCTGCCTGAAGTTATGGTTTATAATTATTTTGTATTACTGAATTTTGTAATAAATTTATTTCCAGTAATTATTTTGATTTCATCATCTTTTACAACGAAAATCTATTTGTAGGTATTAAAAAGCTTGCATCCGTTGGCTGTGGGGACTTTTGAAAACTCGTTTAAACCTTTCACAAGTTCTCCAACTAAATTGCATTTGAAAGACTGATGACGGTCGCAGGACGTACTCATACTGTCAATAATTAGTTATTATGATTTGTGGTCGGTTATATTTTCAATTTTTCACACCATGTTATGCCGTCGTGTTGATAAGAAATGCTCATTGTGGGCCGAGACGGATGGACCGTCGCCGACGCTGTGGTCGACTTGTCTCATCGCACACGAACACGGCGTTGGAGTTTCAACGTCGACCTGCGACCAGATTTGCTGGATATTTTCAACGGGAATGGGCGTGTAAAGACCTGGCTGGTACGAGGGCTCGAAGTCCAATTCTGGTCGACCGGCGAGGAAGAGGCATTGAGTCCCGCAGAATTTGACGATTCGGCAAAAACCGTGGCAGAATCCACATCCTTGCATTCGTCCATGAGCCATTTCGACGTCCACTTGGTACAATGGTCAGTCGTTCATGGTTCTAATGTTTGTAAAACCAGCAATTAGTTGACATTGCTGTGTATAGCGACATTGTAATGTAAATTCCGTCCCATCGTTGCACATAACTACCCAGACAGTAAGCTACCCTAGCAATGAAAGCTTAACATAAGTATTGATGAGGATGTTATTTACTCCAAGTAAATCCATCAGAGTGGATATTTTTGAATTTTTTTTTTTTTTTGTATTGTGAGTAACTTTCAATAGTCATGATTTTCTTCTTTTCCCAATAAAATCCAATATATATTGTTGCGAGCTGGCACCTGCGCCCGTCAAATGGGCTGCCAGCGTCGCAGGATCAATGACCTGTGGAGGGCTAAGGGTCACTTTTAAGGAATTGTGCGTCGTATCGAATTGGCTGGAACCTTCCCGTTCGCTCGAGACTACACGTCGAGTTCCCAGAACCAGGGAAGGTTCAAGAATGTTCTCGGCCAAGGCAGCAAGTATAAAAGGGACCCAGGAACGCCGCGCAGTGCAGTTCAATTTGAAGTCCGTTATAAATCATGCCAATTTATATTCTTTGTTAAATAATTTATTACAATTGTTCACTTGAATACACTGTTCACATTTGCGCACTTACACAATGACACAATACAAGGCACAATACACGGTTGTCGCACTATTTATAACACTATTTATAACACGGCACAGCATGATTTATAACAGGAAGCGGCTATATTTGGACTCCAAATTGAACTGCACTGCGCGGCGTTCCTGGGTCCGTTTTATACTTGCTGCCTTGGCCGAGAACGTTCTCGAACCTTCCCTGGTTCTGGGAACTTGACGGGAAGGTTCCAGCCAATTCGATACGACGCACAATTCCTCAAAAGTGACCCTTAGCCCTCCACAGGTCGTTGATCCTGCGACGCCGGCAGCCCATTTGACGGGCGCAGGTGCCAGTTCGCAACAATATACAGGTTGTATTCTGATCCCAGACCTATATAATCTATTCTGGTACGTTTGTGGTAGGCAATGGATTAAAAATAGCAAGCGCTTTAGACGTTGAATAGTTCACAAAATGTTATCCGGCTTGTGTCTCACGTTTGTCTTCGCCTCGTCCACATATAAGGATTTCCGATGAGCCAAGCACGAATGGCTTGAAGGGATCAATGTTGGTATTTTCGTGAACAACAAAGCGCACTCGCAGTTTGTGTTTGCGTGGACGCGTGGGAGAGCAATGTTGAGCATCACCTCGTTTCCTAGGTAAATACATTTTTCATTATTTCCTCAGTGTGAAAATACCCATTCATTGAACTATTTTCAATTAAATTGGCACCTTTCTGAATATAGGAAGGCCATGCGTTATTGTAGTCCTCGTCGTTGTCGATCTGGTAGGCAACAAGGACTCTAATAAGAGGGTCATGAATTTCAAGGGTGGAAAAAAGGGTGACGAAAAGGCCGGGAGTTTTTTAGCACAAAAGAAGCCTTTAGGTCGAGTGGGGCGAATATTTACACGGGTGATACCGGTAGGGGGGAGGGGGTCTCTCGACTTATCGCAAACATGACCCTCCCACGAGCTGTCGAAGTCCGACAGGATGATACCCCCTAGACCACAAAAATCAGTTTATTATGAAATTTATCATGAAAAATGCTGCAAATTCTTACACACGGGTTGGTTATTCCTCGGACCAGGCGCAAGGAGACTCATTTCTTCAACATGGGGGAAAACAGTGGATGCGGCGGGTCCCGGACCCATTCCAATCGATTCAGGATCCAACATTTTGTGGAAAATGATACCCCACTCGCCTAGATTGCCCAAAATCTCGAAAATCCATTTTTCAAAAAACACATTTTGACCCCTACCCCGCCCAAATTGGGTCCGGTTGGGCTGAAAAGTTTGGAGGACCGTCCTAGACCGGGAACAGACCCCTGACCCAAATTTCAGATTTTTAGAAAATTTTCTACTACCTAAAACGGCGCGTACGGCGGATGGACATTGACATTTTTTGATCTAGACACCTTGAAACGTCCAGAAAAAAATTTTGAGCCGAATCGGAGAGGTTGACCATTATCATGAAAACATAGGTTGATTATTCGAGGAATAACCAACCAAAACGATGGAAATTATTTCTTGAGGAATTTTCCTAAAGTATGATTCTGCTGATAGATTATTATTCTCCATACAATTGTCAGGAACGATAAGTGTATAGGCTCCCAATAAAGTGAACTTCATTCTTTATAAACCCAAACCTTAACCACAGCTCGGAAGTAGAAGGATAAAAGAGATGAAACTAATATGAAGAGGAAGTTTGGGAAAAGACTAGGTACGAATGTTGATATAGTTTCCCCGCTCGTCGAATCCCATCTACTCCGTCAATATCGCCAACCGTATCCCAGGGAGTAATAAAGGAGAAAGAAAAAAATCGTACAACCTCTATGGGTATAGGTAGAATCGAAATCAAGACCCAGGTCGCACGCAGTTCGGAAGATAAAGCTTTAGATAATGTAGCCGAAGGGACGGTAAGGTGGGTCACGGTAAGGAAGCCCCTGCCATAAAAGTGAATGTCTTTTTTCGGTTAAGTCTCCCCACAGCAGTGGTAGCTAGCAGGGTAGGACTTACTTTATTTTTCAACGTTATGCTCTTCTTCCCTTCCTTCAGCCATACCCTCAATCTCCCGCTAAACCTGCACTTTTGCTCCTTCCGAGCTTCTTGTTAAGGTTTCGGTCGTGCTCGAAACGCCCGGGTACTATAATACGGAGGGGAGCGAAAAATACCCTCGGCCTTAATATATTGTATTAAAAGGGTTTCCAGCTAACCGGGCTCGATAAACTTGCTGGATCACAAGTTACAATCGGGGTTGAAGGTCTTCTGTCTCTAAAATAGAGAGACCTACTTCCTCCCAGGCCATTTTCTGAGCGCTCGAACGGTATTGGGTGCTCCGTCGGTTACTTGTACGTATCGAATGAACTAGATCTGGAGCAGTAGAACGGTTGGCACTCGATGGAAAGGTCAAGTCGGAAATGGTCCAAAATGATCTCCGAGTTTCGAGCGACGGAAAATTACGACCAAGGAACAGACAAACAGGAAGAAAAATTCAGCTGCAACGCTTGATGAACGCTGATCATTTCGTGTGACCGACAAAATATGATCCATACACTTATTTCGAGGTATCGATTACGTGAAATTAGGCTGGTGAAAAACGGTGGAGACGGTGGTGTTCCGCGTGTATAAAACGCAGAAATCAAGATTCTACTTGGAAGCTTCTTGTCAATTGGTTGGAAGCCTGGTGACTACACGTGTAGCATACTCAATCAATTCCGCCTTGTCTCGTTCTGGTCTCCATCTCGCCTCCGCCTTGTGTCATCCTGGTCTCCGCCTTGTCTCGGCCTGGTCTCCACCTCGCCCCACCTTGTCTACGATTTGTATCCACCATGCCTCCACCTTGATTCATCCTGGTCTCCGCCTTGTCTCAGCCTGGTTTTTGCCTTTTACTCCACCTTGTCTCGTCCTTGTTTCCGCCATGTCTCATCCTGTTCTCCGCCTTTCATTCCACCGTGTCTCGTTCTGGTTTCCACCTTGTGTCGTTCTGGTCTCCATCTCGCCTCCGCCTTGTGTCATCCTGGTCTCCGCCTGGTCTCCACCTTGCCCCACCTGGTCTACGATTTGTATCCACCATGCCTCCACCTTGATCTTTTTTCTTCTTTCATCATCTCGAAAATGTTCAATCTGATTGGTCACTCATTTTGGACACTTTGGACGCTGAATCGATTGGAATGAATCTCCATGCGCCTGGTTCGAGAAATAACCAACCCATGTGAAAGAATTTGCAGCGTTTTGTTAATAGCATTCAATGCATTGAATTGAGTGTTAAGTATTCAACCGGGGCGTTGGCCTGAGCTCCTTGTTGATGTTCAACAAACCTGAATCTTAATTGCATCATTTACAGGGCAGGTACAGCAAAAACTGTGAGAAATTTGTATACATCAAAAACCGGCTCCCTGAAAATTTTCCTAAGATTTGGAGATGCTAAAAAACACTCAAGTTTGAGGATACTTTCACTTACGCAAAGAGCAGAATGCGATCAGGGATGAGAGGAAGAATGAATCAATTTTGTCCCACTTTGTGATGAATGAATTTGACCTTCGTTAAGGATTAAAGAGATAGTAACAAGAATTTTGAAACTGTTCGATACATTTTGGAGTGCTCAAAAAGGTAAATGAACAGCAAGAGCGTGGAAGCGGGGACCGAAAATCCATCTTGGTCGCATGTGAAATGATCTGATTACCAGCAGAATGGGTACCAACAAACAAAAACTCATCTGAACACGAGCGGCCTCTAATTAGCTAGAAAGTGTTGGATTCATGATGTTTCCGCGATGTGTACTTTGTTGCACAAATTTTTACACATTGATATACATTAAATATTCTAAGTGTTTTAGCTGGAATGCTGAATTAAAGTTATGTCCTGTTACGGGAAATCTCAATCGACTTTATACAATTTACGCATGTTGATTGATTCCGATGACGGAACAATTGAGTTGGTTCTCTTTCTATTCTGCTACGTACGGTCTGAGCATACATTAAAATCGAAAACTACAACTGATTTTATTTCCATTTACTACACATCACGGCCGTTGTCAGGAAGATGAGGAATTGTTAGAGTAATAGGTGCCTACCAAGTGAAAAGGGTGGTGGTAAGGGTTTCTGTTACAGAAACGTTGGAAGATTCGGTGGAAATTCTCATAAAATATGGGCGAGGTTATTGCATGAGGACGATATATCACAGGCAGAACAGTTGGGCCGACCCCCCCCCCCCCCCCCATTACCCGCACCAACTCGCGGTTCTGGTGAATGCGTCTCTCAGGATGGGGTGACGGGACGAGACGGGGGCGAGATATAGAAGGCCGTGGAGAGGGTTAAGGTGCGAAAACGAGAGATCGGGTGAGAGATGCTCCCTAAGGACCGATCTGATACAATGGGCACGACGACATCCTTCCTATGGGTTCATCGTGGGTTTTCCGAATCGAATTTGAACCATCCACTTATCATCCGCTCCAACCTTGTTCAGTACATTTCCCCAATTTATCCTTCGTGACGGAGATATTGCTCCGCGCTTGTTTCACCCTTTTGTATCAGGAGGTAGATATACCCTATGCTAAGCTGGTGTTATGAATAACTGCATAATTTTCCATTTTGAAGTTTGAGAGATAGCCAAGAAATGAGTGCACGGTACCTTAACTGCTATGCTGCCTAATACATCCGTAACACATCAAGAAAGTACTTGAAGATGAGAAAAACAGTAACTTCATTAGTTATAACACATCAATCAAAACCTATTTTCATACACGCTTTATGTTTAAGGCCGCTGAAAACGAGTAAAAGGACCGGGCAGATATTAAATAATCTAGGCTTCAAACCACGGAATAAGCTGAAATGCAGGTTTAATTCTTCATAATTATAATACTACTCCTAATGAAAATACTATTCACAAAACGCTGCAAATTCTTTCACATGGGTTGGTTATTTCTCGGACCAGGCGCATGGAGATTCATTCCAATCGATTCAGCGTCCAAAGCGTCCAAAATGAGTGACCAATCAGATTGAAAATTTTCGAGAGGATGAAAGAAGAAAAAAGATCAAGGTGGAGGCATGGTGGATACAAATCGTAGACAAGGTGGGGCGAGGTGGAGACCAGAACGAGACAAGGTGGAATGAAAGGCGGAGAACAGGATGAGACATGGCGGAAACAAGGACGAGACAAGGTGGAGACCAGGATGACACAAGGCGGAGACCAGGATGAATCAAGGTGGAGGCGAGATGGATACCAGAACGAGACAAGGCTGAATGAAAGGCGGAGGCGAGATGGAGACCAGAACGAGACAAGGTGGAATGAAAGGCGGAGAACAGGATGAGACATGGCGGAAACAAGGACGAGACAAGGTGGAGTAAAAGGCAAAAACCAGGATGAGACAAGGCGGAGACCAGGATGACACATGGCGGGGACCAGGATGAATCAAGGTGGAGGCATGGTGGATACAAATCGTAGACAAGGTGGGGCGAGATGGAGACCAGGCCGAGAAAAGGCGGAGGCAAGATGGAGACCAGAACGAGACAAGGCGGAAACCAGAACGAGACAAGGTGGAGTGAAAGGAAGAATCAGGATGAGACATGGCGGAAACAAGGAAGAGACAAGGTGGAGACCAGGATGACACAAGGCGGGGACCAGGATGAATCAAGGTGGAGGCATGGTGGATACAAATCGTAGACAAGGTGGGGCGAGGTGGAGACCAGGCCGAGACAAGGCGGAGACCAGGATGACACAAGGCGGAGGCGAGATGGAGACCAGAACGAGACAAGGCGGGATGAAAGGTGGAGAACAGGATGAGACAGGGCAGGAACAAGGACGAGACAAGGTGGAGTAAAAGGCAAAAACCAGGATGAGACAAGGCGGAAACCAGGACGAGACAAGATGGAGTAAAAGGCAAACATGGGGGAAATGCGGAAAACGGTGGACGCGGCGGGTCCCAGACCCATTCCAATCGATTCAGTGTCCATGATTTAGTGGGAAATGACACCCTACTTGCCTAGATCGCCCAAAATCTCGAAAATCCATTTTTCAAAAAACACATTTTGACCCCTACCCCGCCCAAATTTGGTTCGATCGGGCTGAAAAGTTTGGAGGACCGTCCTAGGCCGGGAACAGACCCCTGACCAAAACTTCAGATTTTTAGAAATTTTTCCACTACCAAAAACGGCGTGGACGGCGGACGGACATTGATCTTTTTTGATCCAGACACCATGAAACGTCCAGAAAAAAATTTTGAGCTGAATCGGAGAGGTTGATCATTTGCATGAAAACATAGGTTGATTATTCAAGGAATAACCAACCAAAAATGTGTAGTGAATATAAGGCATGGAATCCTGATTTTGGCTATATTAACCATGATTAACTCGCATTAGCCTACAAAATGAATTTGTCTTAGCAACATTCAAGGAAAATCAAAGCTAAAAAATGTTGACTTGTTACTACAACATGCACTCTGGAGAGAGAAACCAACTAAACGTGGGAAGATTTTGTTTTGAACAAATTCGTATATACGCTTTATGTGGTTCCTTGCGCTGATCAGCACAACAGTTCCGTTTGTTGTGGCACCAGACTGGTGCTCCTTTCGATACCGGTGTGACTCTACAAAGGCAGAGAACACACATACGATGTGTAGACATAAATTTCAAGAGGTGGCTGGAGAATGCGGAGAAATCCGTAGCGTTCAAAGTTCGGCAACACGGAAAGAGATGCTCGACTGGCATAACACTTATCGGAACCTGTTCGCCAATGGTACTATCGGTGGCGGTTGGCCCAATGCTGCAAATATGCGGCAATTCGGCTACGACGTTCGATTAGAACAGATTGCAACGACCTGGGCAGCTCAGTGTATCGCAGGGCACGACCAGTGTCGCAAGTCGGACAATTTTGAATTGGTCGGGCAGAACACGTTCTTCCTGGTGGACCACTCCAAGTTCTGTCCACCTCTATTTGCTCTCGGCAATTGGACCAGAGAGAAACACGCAGTTTCTCAACACAACGTCACCCGAATCGTGCCGGCATTTCAATCTGGTCCGTGGGATAGCTTTTCCCAAATTGTCTGGGCATCGACGTACAAGATCGGTTGCGGTGTTGTTCAAGCGAATTCTGGCTCTTCCTTTGTGACGCATGTCGTATGCAACTACGGCCCATCCGGTAACGTGGTGAACCAGCCGATGTACAACGTGGGAAAACCGTGTAGTGAGTGTCCTCTAGGAACAGCGTGCAACAGAAAGTCACACTATCCTCACATCTGCGCGATGCCCGACGATGCCAGTGAGCCGGAAGACATAGCGTACATGGTTGGCCTCGGAACCTACGTTAAGCCTATCATGCTACCTGTTTACATACTCCAAAATATTTTTTTCTGCCTGAATCATTAATTTTGAGCTGTAGAACCTTGTAACGTTATTGGAGTCGAGAACAAAGATTGTCGTGACCCGCACTGTTGGTGCTTACATCGAAATCCATTCAGACACAATCTCAGGTCAGCTCGTCATAGGTACATTTCAACGTTACAACAACCAGCCTCAATCCTGCTTCAGCATGCTCTGACTGCGTGCCCGGTCAGCATGTCCTTGTCACTCCACAAATTTTGTTTTGGCCAAATGAAGACTACTTGTTTTTTACCTACTCGAGACAAACACGAACGTCACGATTCTCCGATTACAGCTCTCAGGTTATCAATTTTGGTGTACATTCCATTATTTAGAAATATAAATACGGTTTTTCTCCAATTTGGTGTCAAGCAAGAATGAACCTTTGATTACGCAAGAGATAGAAGATGCATTTTGCTCGACGATGCATGGATTTAGGTGCGTTTCCAAACTCTCAGCGGGATCACGTGAAAGTTTCCAGCGAGCCAAATGGCCCTTTTTCTTTAAAATTACGCTAGAACGTGTTTTATTTTGAGATCCGAGGAAGCATGGACGAAGTAAACGCCAACGGTGTATCTGGAACACGATAAGAGCCAGCAGGCTTTGGTACGTAATGGCGTCAATAAGGATTACCGTCCTGTGGGGGTGAGTTGTGACTATTAAATTATTGAGACCGGGAGGAATTCGCCCGCATTCGATACCTGCAGAGTTAAATACCGAATGTAAACTGGGCTCGCTGTCGAATATTATTTTCAATAAAATCGTGACGCATGAAACGTATTGGATGGTTTAAATGCATTTAGCGCATGCGCCAACTCAATTCTCTCCTACTTGCATTATTATTATTATTATTATTATTATTATTATCAATAAAACGTAAAGAAAAAACGTAACCGAGGTTTTATTTTTTGCGTTGCATCATGTGTAGACTCATATTACAAAATGTACGTCCGTCATAGTCAAAACGCTCTTTGGCCCAGGCAAATGACCTGACAGATACAACTATCATAGATCATCATAGATTACCATAGATTCCATTCTTAACCCTAGTCATGCCTGACATGTTTTCAGAACAATCACAACGAACGAAGGCAATGAATGGTCAAGATAAGCATTTAAAATTTGAGTTTTGAACGCGTGGAGTGTGTTCCTTTTTAACTAAATTTCGGACGGTGAATCCATTTGGATGGGTTCCGGACTGATCGCAGCAAACCACTGAATGGGGAGGGGAGGGGTGAATCTGGTTTTCAAATAATAAGCCGTTGTAAATGAATTCGCAGCGTCTATAAACTGTTTCTGTGTAAAACTCATAAGCAGAATGATTCGTAATTACCAGTGTAATAATAGTAATAACCAGTAATTATTGTGAAATGATCACCCTGGCTGCTCGTTGATTCTATTCATGTATTTTAGTTAGTCAGAAGAGCATTTGAGGTAGACTATTGTTACGTGGTACAATTAGCGCCTACTCCGCAAACCATACATCAATTATCCTCACCTACAGTCTTCTCAAGCAGCAATACAACTAGTTGGCAAAGCACCGTTGTACTAGCTGGGGCGCTACGAACTAATTGGGATAACGCAACGTGTCTATGTTCCGTCTGTTATGTGGAGAATCGGCCACAGCGCATAATAGTAGGAGAGAACCTGGAGGTGCAACAATCCTGTCTATTTACATCATAGTAGAGCACGGCGTTGCTACAATTGAGGTAGAGATCGTTAGATGGTGTTCGATCGCTCGTGTTCATTAGTGACGCGAAAATGGGAGATGATATCCAAGACCTGACTAAAATGGAATTGCGTACTACATTTATTGTTCCCACCTGCGCCCTCTTCTGAGTGGAATTCCCAGAGCGAAGCGAACGGAAAGAAAAACTCAAGTCCCCTGCTGAATTTCACAAGGTCCAATAACTTCCAATTTAATCAACCTAATGTGACAGAAACAGGGGGAAGAAGAGACTCCAGGTTCTTTTGAGATGGGCACATAACCATTACGGGTCCTAACCGTAAGAATGAGGACCGCAAACTCGAGCCCGCACTAAGTCCCTCGACTCAAACATACACTTTCCTTTACCAACAACAACCATTCTAAACGATTTAAAGTCTCCACTTTTATTTTCCCCAACCTGAGACTGATCAGGAAATGCGGTCCTAAACGAAAATAGGAAAGGTGATAACATTTTATGAAATCGTTTCTAAAACAACTGCCTTATGGCTGGGTGGTTATGGCGTTGTGTTCGGGAAAAGGTACATTCTTCGAAAATATGCTTAATATTTTCATCTGATACGACTCACGGAAAGGTTTGAAGGGAGGATAAGCCTTGCGAATGATCCGCCTCTAATATAGAAACGTGGTTACCTGAAACAGACAAAACAAAGAACGTGACACACATTTCACGATTTCGTGGGTGTATTTGATTCTCCGACGTTCCCAAAACTCACTGGGAATTCCCGGACGAGACAAATACTCGTAGTTCAATTTTCTTTGAAAATTCACTAACAGGATCGGGATCCTCAAAGCATCCACAATCTCCACTAACTCGATTTAAATCATGTTCCCAGGTTAAATTATCACTTGTGTATCGTAGTGCTATGAAAGGGTCCTTTGGCAAAGTACACCGTCATGTTTGGTTATTAAATGAAATTCCAGGAAAACTGCTCTCGACGCGGTGAGTGTTACTGGGTAATTAGTAAGGCTTATGAGTTACTCTTGAACAAGGAATTAATTCGAATTCTGGTCTAATTGAAAGGTAAGGTAGGAGATAGCAATTGGAAGCCTGGAATCGCTCAGGTCACCTCATTTACTGGTTATTTTTAATATAAAAGGGAAAAATCGAGAATCCTCAAAGTCATAAAACGTACCTAACTACAAAGATGGTAATTAATTGATCATTCGATGCCTCTTTATCATCCATTTTTTTTGCCCTGTTTGACGGATGATGCGATCAAGAGCGGATTTGCACGCACATCAATTGTAGGTCATATTTTTCTCCATTTAGGAAACATTGGTAAGAATTCAAAGTAGAATAATATTTGAATAAAATGGGAAACTACGCATTGTCTGCTTTATTCCATTAATGATCGTATCGAAAAATACTGAAAAATTTTGAATGATCTAAAAGGTTTTTGAGTTGGAGGGCTCCATTCATTTATTCAAAGAAATACATGAGTCGTGTTGAGATTGAGGAGTCTAGCTCTGGTCGAAAATAGTGGCTACTGAAGTCAGGAAGGACGCCAAAACAGAGGAAGGTGAGTGAGATTACCTCATTTCCCGCTTTCTGCTGGCAGCGACCCCCTCCCCTGTTCTCTACAGAGCTCTCCTCGTTTTCCAAGTCATTCTTTATCTCCCTCCACCATCCATTGTGCTCCCGGACATCATCAAAATGACAATTACAAATCACTGTAGTCGTCCAACCTCCAACCGGATAAAAACCGTCTTGCAATATTTCCCTAGGACATCGACGGTTGCCAAACCATACGGCTGGAAATTGAGGAGGTGCTTGCTGAGAGGTCAACACCGAACATCATTTTAAATAAAGAGCAGCAATAATAGCCATCATGTTAGAAAAAAATCAATTCATACATTATTAATTTCTGTTCAAGTCAAACTATTGAAGCGAAATCCTCTCAACGACCCCACAACTTCCTAAAATGTATATGATGATACACGTAACAATGTTATATCACATTGTGTCACCAAATTCAGAAGAGGAAAGTAATTACTTCTACTCTTTTCATTGGACGAAATAATTCAAGTGAGAGGAAACACGAACGAAAGTGAAAAAGAACAATAATTGAATCCAATTACGACATTCTGCTTCATTGGAACGGGTAAGATGGGAAAATAATAAGCTGAATTACTTTTTAATTGAACACCAAACTTTGACGAAGTTCTGCATTTAGGATGGAGGAAAGGTGAATACGATTGGAAGGCTCAACATTGTCGTAAAATGTCCCTCAAAAATCGTTTTAGCGATCGCATTTGGGGGGAATATACGCTACGATTCACGCTGTCTTTTGGTGATGAAAAGTGGGCATAGGTTGACCTGCCCCGGTTTTAACCATCCACCAAGGGTTCCATTTGTCGCAGGACAAGTCTCCGTCTGGCTGAAGGACCTCCAGCCTAGGGTATGACATACCCTCCTGATGAAATAACAAGGAGATGAAACTACAGGAACTAAAATTTGATGGTCAAGTGACGATGAAAACCGTGAGTTAGAAATATACATTAGACGATTGGTTCCTTTGCTGACTCTAACAAGTATTCCAAATTTACCTAGAAGGTAGAAGAGGAGGAGACGAAGAATTCATTTACCCCACAAGAAGATAGTTCACAATGGAATTTTTTCCTCCCCCCCCCCTCCATACCTTGAGGAAAATCCATGTTGACACATACTAATTGCTCGCAACCTCCAACTCGGATGATATATGAGCCAAAAGGATTTGGCTCAAGCTCACTGAGTTGCTCCACCGCTCACCGAAGACATCCTTCAATTGATACGGGTAATGGTAACATTCGAGCGTTGGTTAAGACACTTGATTAATGTGAATGCGTAAAGGAAAGAGAGAAAAAAACATTTGGTTCACA
The DNA here is from genome assembly GCA_019603395.1 of Cyrtorhinus lividipennis. Lineage (NCBI taxonomy): Eukaryota > Metazoa > Arthropoda > Insecta > Hemiptera > Miridae > Cyrtorhinus > Cyrtorhinus lividipennis. The sequence goes on along the minus strand of CM034002.1, from coordinate 25,303,803 downwards.
TGTCAGCCAAACACATTCAGCTGAACAACACCAGCACTCCGGAGTGGTTGGCCCTTGAATAATTACAAAGGGCTTTACAAACCCGATTTCGTCTATTTATGATCTAAGATACTTCGAACGGCTAAAGAATATTCTGCAGCGTTATTCAGGGGCTTGGATTTCTAAGACGCTGGAAATAAGGGGGGGGGGGGGGGCAACGTGAATCACTGTTCTCGCTGTCCCAATTCACATAGAAGGCATATATTATCATGATTGATTCTCAACGTTATACCTTTGGCTAAATGTGAAGGTACATAATCACGGCGTACTCTTAATTAGGCCATCGAACGGTATGTCCCTGTTTAGATATGCCTGAGAACAGGAGTTGTTGTCAATCGTGCAGAGGTACAATTTGCTGTACGAAGAAGAAAAATGATTCTTTTGTCTTCATACGCCTCGTATGTGACTAAACTATTCAAAACTGTCTGTTTGTTATATCATCAAAAATAAAATATCTGCTCGTAATTACAACAGGATAATATATAACATCGCAAAAACGCTATTTTTCCCACTTCATGACGATTAAAAATTCTTAAAAAGCTGAAATATCGCACGAACATTGCTTTACAGGAGGATGTACCTTGAGAAAAACTCCCGAGGCGCCTGCAGGGAGAATCAAATCAGTCATTTTTATTCGATATGGTTTGCATCCCGACAACGTGAACACATTCTTGCCGACGTGGCCACCTCTTGTGACCAATCAACGTCAGACGGCTCCGACCGTAACGTTTCATTTAGTGCCCCTCTGAACCTCACTGACAAGTGGAGGGAAAACTCCGCTGCTCGTCCGGTTGATGGAAAGGGAAGCAGTAAATAAAGTTGATAAAAGTAGTCCCACCTTTAGCTCTTGGGCCCATTTATCAGCAACAGCCGGTTCGAGGGGAAAATTTGGGGTTGTCCACCAAACTACAAGGGTAAAAAACGTCTAACGCCCTTAAACGCCTTCCCCCTTTTCCCGTCAACATTGGTAATCATGATGGATGGCCTTTTGGGGAAAGGGGTGGACGTTCAGTTTACGGATTAGGAGCCCTCGTACACAAACTTACCCCTTTGGGTGAAGAAAACATTTTTATTGCTCACCTCATTAGAAGACCCCGGTTCCCCGAGGAAGGCAACTCACTATTATAACTGGATTGGGGGAAGTGATGTAAATGAAAAATGACCTTGAATACTCGGAGGGAAATGATGGGAGTTTCGCTACAGCAAAACAAGGTTTTTAGACAAACCTTGTTCAGCCATGCACACTAGGGTGGATCGATTTTGGCAAATAAAAAAAGATTTCCGATTTCCTTTACCCAATAGCGAAATTATGTTGCATTTTCACATGATTAGTGCTGGGTGAACGTAGGAGCCCTGGCAAAAATGTCCTTCAGGTTCCATAACTCATATGAAATTATGCCTTATTGAGAAAAATCTGGACAGAACTCTCAATCGCCACAAGCACTTTGTTTGAAACACAAGAAGTATAGGAAAAAGAATTTCAAATCGAAAAAAAATTCAAAGAAGATGTTTTATAATCATTGGTATGATATTTAATGGAACAAGTGGATGGATAAAATGATGAAATGTCCGTTAGACAAGATCCTCCTTCGAATCGAGCTTCGGGGTTTTCTTTTGAGACTCCAATTTATTCAAAATGTAGCCATCTCGTGCTTTCGCCCCACACACCTTCTGTGAAGCCTCACTGACGAGTTTAATGCATCTTTCCACTGCCTGAGTGTGACACGGAAAGGATGGGATGCTCTGGAGCAGGGCACATTGTTTTGGTCAGTGGAGGTTCCATGATGGGATCAAGTGCATCTAAGTTAATCAGATTGGTGTAGTGCTCTGCTTCAAAGTTAATTGTTGGCACCTTGAAGCATCTTGGGGTCGCAGAAGGGTCTGTCGGGCTCGCTAGCCATCAGAAGATTTTCTGGGTGAGCCCTAAAAACCATTACGTTGGATGACTGGATCAATCACACGTTTCAGTGTGTTGGGGAGGTACCTGGAAAGGGTTATCATTTTTAATAAATGTTTGGGCCCTTCCTTGAATGACGGATTCATTTTGATGGTAAACCGTGTTAGAGCGTAAACTTTCATGATGTATTCAACTAAAGTCTTCAAAACATCTGAAGGACACTCCGTGGCGACGTATAAACGTAAAATGCGCTGTGGTAAGCCATCGTGCATGAGACATTTTCCCCGGTTTTCTATGTTTAAGGGAGTCCGCTACTGATCCACTGTGCACAGCATTCACAATGTCACGAAGGTACTTTTGATCAGTTGACAAGTCTAAAGTCATGTTCACCGGAGGTAAATTTGACGCTACAGGATCGAAATTAACAACAGGTGTGTCCTCACAGCTTTCCAATTTCCCCTGAAAAACTACGGGGCCCTGTGGTTGAGGGGCCCTGTGGTTGACCCATCCAAATGCCGCAGTAGGTGTCTTAAAGGCAATTCGTTTGTGTGGAGCAAGCAAATAATCCACTGGAATGACAATTGATAATGTTTTTCCAGTTCAGCAATAACTCCACCTTTCCATCCCGTATTAACGGCAGTTCCATCACAACCAATGACGCAGAGAGCACTTGTGTCAATCTCGTTGTCTATAATAAATTTGGTAATTGCTGTAACGATACCAGAAGCAGATCCGCCAGGAGGAATTGTGTGCCCCAAGAAGTTGGAACCTGGTTCTTCCAGCATGACGACGTGTTCCTCAGTTACTGTAATCGTTGACTGCGTGGCTCCTTTTTGAACTTTGCTGATCGTTTTATCTTTGCGAACATAAAAAAAAAAAAAAAAAAAAAAAAAAAAAGTGGTAATGCGGCGTTTAGCCCTGGTATCCACTTTCGTAGACCTCTCTTTCTGTCGAGCTCGTCGCAGTTTGTTCCTGTCAATCGCCATTTTTGCTTCCATGCCTAAATCCTTCATGACAGAAGAGGCAATCAATGATGCTGCTCGATCTGAAACTCCTGTGCGATCACAAGCAACTGCACGATTAGGAACTTGTATGGTCATTTTCCTCTATGGGTCGTCTCTTTCGACGAGGTGGGGCGAAGAGTCGATCAAGCAGCTGAGAGAGAAGAGGAAACCGAGTAAAATGTCAAAAGAGTGGGCTCAGTAAACTTCATGCTAAGTATGGAGCCTGAAAGAATGAAAAAATTTTGAAATCCTTTTAAGGGTGGTCTATTAGGTCAAAAAGGCAGCGAATTTTCCCTATTGGAAGTAAGAATAAAGATAGTTGGAAAATCGATCCACCCTAATGCACACCCATGCCATCCCGTTAAGCTGTGAAGCAATCTTTATGTCGAGTATACAGTTCGCTTCGTACATCAAAGTAATGCTGTCAAAGACGGTGATCAAGAGGTTTGTAGACGTGTTAGGATCGCAGCATTGAAAATTGCTCATTCTGACGTCAACTCTATAGGGCGGTCGAGAGCTGTTCATAAGCGCGTTTGTGTCACAATAACATAATATTTCAGGAACGGCTTTTCATGTATAATGTTGTTAACGTCCGAGGTATGCAGCGGCGAAGCATTAAAATCTAATTAGGCCCTCCTCCGGGACCGACTCAGTGTTAACCCACATTCAATGGACCGAGCGTACTAAAGCTAAAGCACTGTTGGGCGCTTAATTGTGAAATTGCTTTCCACCGTAAAAGCGATGCTCTCTTGCCTTCCAGGTGAACCAGTTTCGACTCATTACCTGAAAGCCTTCCTGGTCCTCCACGTCTGTGGGTGGAGTACGGTGTATTTTAGGTGTTAGAGGCCATGTTGTAGGCATCAAGTTGTTGAAACCAAATCGACTGAAAGTGGGAAAATTCGTGGATTTGTTTCTTTGGAATGGAACAGTTGGAGGAATCCTTTTAGACCCCTCTCTTATTCAAAAATGATCGCTCCAACATGATTGTCTTTTTCGCATTTAGCTAGCGTTTGCATGATCTATCCACACTGTCGTAGTCATTGTCAAAAAACGCTGCAAATTCTTACACAGGGGTTGGTTATTCCTCGGACCAGGCGTATGGAGACTCATTTCATAAACATGGGGGAAATGGGGAAAACAGTGGATGCGGCGGGTCCCAGACCCATTCCAATCGATTCAGGATCCAAAATTTAGTGGAAAATGATACCCCACACGCCCAGATACCGGAAATCTCGAAAACGCATATTCAAAATGGGTAATATATACCCAATTTGACCCATAACTTCTTCCAGTGGGTGCCAATCGTTCCGGGACCCACTTCATTGGAATTAGCGCCCAAGATTTAGCGGCAAATGATACCCCACACGCCTAGGTTCCAGAAATCTCGAAAACACATATTCAAAATAGGTTATATATACCCAACTTGACCCATAACTTCTTCCAGTGGCTGCCGATCGTTCTGGGACCCATTTCATTGGATTCAGCGTCCAAAATTTAGTGGAAAATGATACCCCACTCGCCTAGATCGCCCAAAATCTCGAAAATTCATTTTTCAAAAAACACATTTAGGACCCCTACTCCGCCCAAATTTGGTCCGATCGGGCTGAAAAGCTTGGAGGACCGTCCTAGGCCGGGAACAGACCCCTGACCCAAATTTCAGATTTTTAGAAAATTTTCTACTACCAAAAACGGCGTGGACGGCGGACGGCGTACGGCGGACGGACATCGACCTTTTGGTTGGTTATTCCTTGAATAATCAACCTATGTTTTCATGCAAATGGTCAACCTCTCCGATTCGGCTCAAAATTTTTTTCTGGACGTTTCATGATGTCCTGATCAAAAAAGGTCAATGTCCGTCCGCCGTCCGCCGTACGCCGTCCGCCGTCCGCCGTACGCCGTCCATTGTCCACGCCGTTTTTGGTAGTAGAAAATGTTCTAAAAATCTGAAATTTGGGTCAGGGGTCTGTTCCCAGCCGAGATGGGTCCTCGAAACTTTTCAGCCCGATCGGACCAAATTTGGAGGGGGTAGGGGTCAAAATGTGTTTTTTGAAAAATGAATTTTCGAGATTTTGGGTGATTTAGGCGAGTGGGGTGTCATTTTCCACTAAATTTTGGACGCTGAATCCAATAAAATGGGTCCCAGAACAATTGGCACCCACTGGAAGAAGTAATGGGTCAAATTGGGTATTTATTACCCAATTTGATTGTGTTTTCGGGATTTCTGCTACCTAGGCGTGTGGGGTATCATTTTCCACTAAATTTTGGACGCTGAATTCAATGATGTGTGTCCCAGAACGATTGGCACCCACCGGAAGAAGTTATGGGTCAAAATGGGTATGTATCCACCCATTTGGTATGTGTCAGGATTTCTGGTACCTGGGCGTGTGGGGTATCATATTCCACTAAATTTTGGACCCTGAATCGATTGGAATGGGTCTGAGACCCGCCACACCCACTGTTTCCCCCATTCGAGGAATAACCAACCCGTGTGTAAGAATTTGCAGATTTTTTGATCAGGACATCATGAAACGTCCAGAAAAAAATTTTGAGCCGAATCGGAGAGGTTGACCATTTGCATGAAAACATAGGTTGATTATTCAAGGAATAACCAACCAAAATGAAAATTGTCAAATGACTTGGAGCCTCGACACGCAAAATGATATGAAACGCACGGTATTTTGGGTTCGGCTTTGTGTTAACTCTCCTGGTGTTTGGTTTGGTTCAAGTCTCCTTGCGTGTATGTAATGCGCACAGATGCAAAGGATATGGGTTGAATTGACTTGCCCAAGGGCCTCAACGAGGAGCAACGAATGATTAATATGAACGACGGATGTAGCAGACGTGAACTCGCCTGTCAGTTTGTTCATTAGAGTTACGGCTTTTGTGAGAGTGACGGTCTCACACTCGTCACAATCTTGACTTCAGTCAATACCTGGGTTAAATGACAATACAGTACCTGTGACTTTATATGTGAGCTTGAATAGCAAAGAGCCCGGAGAGGTGAAATTGTTCCACAATGGCTTTATCATTCTAGGTGTAACTCGCTCGCATGAGAAAGCACACCATTCTTTAAGATCTGCGTCTACAGAGGAAGTTGATAAAATTAAAAGGAAACTTGAACAAATTTAAATATTAAGATATAAATATTATATCCACCTTCCATTATTTCCGAGACCTATCTGAATGTATTCAGAATTCATGATTTAGTGAAACATATCACCTCACACAGGTCCTCCTCAAGTGTCAATTGAGAATACCATTTTAGGTCCCTGTTTGACCGTGTGGGCAAGGGTACCTACCTCGGAGCTGACACTAAGATTACCTACGGGTGTTAGTTCTTGCTTCCGCCACGCTCTATGAGCCGGCGGTAATTCTGCCTTATTCTTGTTCTTGTTCTTGCTCGTCTTCAGGAGAAACCTTCATGTAACCTCGTGGTTCCCGACCTCGTTGCTCAGTGTTCGGATGTTCAAATTTTGGTCATTTTTGTTCTAAGCCAATTTAATTGTAATTCATCCGTGAATACAAGTTTTAGTTCGTGCGGTTAGTTCGTGTTTCACTTAACCCTCAGAACTATCAGTCTAATAAGCTCGAGCTACGACAGTCCCGTTAGAGTTTGAAGCCATTCTTCCTATCCACGCGTGGAAATTTCAAGACAAAAATAGGTAGATATATTGACACAAAAAATATTCATGCCTAGCAGTTGGATTGGATGAAGGAAAAACAAAGACATAAGCCGAGGTGGGGTACCGTGTGTATCCGTCGAATTGAATGCAAAGAAAGAAGAATAACATTTGGAAACCCTTTTGATCACTAACGAGGACGTGTTCAAAGGATTTGTCATACCAGATTCTGAAACGAACATGAGCCAGAACGCCTTTTTGCGATAGGATGTAGGAGGGGAACCCTGTACGCAAGGGACTACGAAGAGGCTCCAAATTCACCTTGACAAATCTCGTTATCAAGCGATGACAAGGAGCTGTCAGTCGCAGCGAGGCTTTTCTACTCCAAGGGCGCAGATTCGTGTGTACGAACGGGAACATACCGATCCCACATTGAATAGATTGGATTGAATGACGCTATTCTCAGCCGAAAAATGGCCCGTTTCTCGGAAAACTGCCAATAATAAATGGGCCGTTTGTCAAAAATGGAAGAATCGCCGGGATCCGTTTAAACCTGTAATCCTCCATCTTTGTTGATCTCTTAAGGGTGCCCATGGGGATAGGGCAAGCAAGATGACGTGGGAAATGTGGAAGTATAAAAAAAACCACCCGTAAGCGCATAGTTTTTAAGAGAAAAAACTCAAGTTGAAAGAGGTTTCACGTTAAACACGAGCCTCAAATTTTTTGTTGTTGACACTTTTATTGCACTAGTAGTCTAATTAACAATATTGCACTGACCTATATCACTACAACTGATTATTAGGACGCAAGATGTATAACCTCTTCCCATGTCCCCATAAACATTGTGCCATTCACTGCCTACACTAGTTAATGTGGTTTCCGGCGCTTTACGCGCCAGTTAGTTCCTGGAAGTCAAGAAGCTCCACAGTTTTTTCGTTTACGTGATATCTAAGGCTAGGTACACACGAACGACAAATGTCGTGTGTCGTGTGAGGGGGTTTCCCGTCACCGGGGAAGCCTTACGTTTTACACTTCAAGATCGCTGTGCAGAGTGTCGTTTCGGAAGTACCATGGTGCATCTGAAAAAAAAAACTGCAGCGCAGAGTTCTGGAATCCCTGAATTATCTACCGATTGAGTGGAGGGGTAGAGCCCCACAACTGCACACCATATGACCAGACTGGGTTTTGCTGCGTGTTGGGGCATAAATGTATTTATTTCTACAAATTTACTAAAACCATCCTGCTGTGATAAGGTCCCAAGAGGAAACCAGCCGTGACTCCGGTACCTAGTGCACATAAATAATTATAAAAATCGAGAAAAATAATGTTCCTCTTCACGAAGTCAGCGGGAGAAACTGAGTGTTGCCTACGTGAGTGAACTCCCTAAAAAGATATCCACCGCAGAGCTCTCCATTTTTATGTTTCTCACTCGACAATTGCTACGTTGTCCCGAACACCGCGAGCGTTTCACTGGCTCATCAATATGGATGGGCGAGAGAAACGATTCTTTCCTGAAAGTATCTTCTGTGCATGGAATGAATAAAATATTGTGTCAAGACGCGCTCAAATAACTCTGCAAAAAGGATTAGAGCTGCAACGAGATATTCGAGAGGTCAACGGTCTGAGAGTTAGTAAGATCCTAATCGTCATTTGCGGGATGAAAAGCATTAACATAACCGCGCGAAACTCCACGCGAGCATGACTGTTGAAAGAACAGTACCTGTTGATATCCAGATTGCGTTTTTGTGTGTTTCTGTTGTTGTTTGTTTTTCTGGTGACAACAGGGACGTTGTTTCCGTGTTGCGGTTTTTCACAAAATGACAGAAGGTCAATATTTTTATTGAGTTTTTAGCGTTCGAAAACCAGGGAATTATCGCTGCCGCTATAATTGACGAGTGAAGGGTTATTTTGAATTACGAAGGCCCACGGCACCAGCCTATTGCACCAATGCTGCTTTTGTTGAACTAACAACGATATAAACAATGTAATGAGCATTTTTTCCTGATAAGAGCCCGTAAAAACATACCCGTTCTAATGGCGTGGGAATTGAACAAAAATGATGATTCAATAGACTAAGCGTCCCAAAACTTTGGGGATAGGAATACCTCACACGAGCCAAATGCCTAATATCCATTATGTGATCATGGAGATAGAATATGTAAGGCTCTTCTGAAATGCCTAATAAAAGTTAAATTGAATTCGTGATTAGGAGAGTTGTAGGGATCTCAATGGGTTGATGCCAAAATTAGACAAGAAAATGTTCAAAAGAACATTACTCGAAAACAAAACCTCAAAAATAACATGCAGAGCGCCTTTTTGGTTGGTCATTCCTCGAATAATCAACCTATGTTTTCATGATAATGGTCAACCTCTCCGATTCGGCTCAAAATTTTTTTCTGGACGTTTCATGATGTCCTGATCAAAACGCTGCAAATTCTTACACAGGGGTTGGTTATTCCTCGGACCAGGCGTATGGAGACTCATTTCATAAACATGGGGGAAATGGGGAAAACAGTGGGTGCGGCGGGTCCCAGACCCATTCCAATCGATTCAGGATCCAAAATTTAGTGGAAAATGATACCCCACACGCCCAGATACCGGAAATCTCGAAAACGCATATTCAAAATGGGTAATATATACCCAATTTGACCCATAACTTCTTCCAGTGGGTGCCAATCGTTCCGGGACCCACTTCATTGGAATTAGCGCCCAAGATTTAGCGGAAAATGATACCCCACACGCCTAGGTTCCAGAAATCTCAAAAACACATATTCAAACGCTGCAAATTCTTACACAGGGGTTGGTTATTCCTCGGACCAGGCGCATGGAGACTCATTTCTTCAACATGGGGGAATGGGGATAACGGTGGGTGCGGCGGGTCCCAGACCTATTCCAATCGATTCAGGATCCAGAATTTAGTAGAAAATGAATCCAATGAAACGGGTCCCAGAACGATTGGCACCCACTGGAAGAAGTTATGGGTCAAATTGGGTATTTATTACCCATTTTGAATATGTGTTTTCGAGATTTCTGGAACCTAGGCGTGTGGGGTATCATTTTCCGCTAAATCTTGGGCGCTAATTCCAATGAAGTGGGTCCCGGAACGATTGGCACCCACTGGAAGAAGTTAAGGGTCAAAATGGGTATGTATCCACCCATTTTGTATGTGTCAGGATTTTTGGTGCCTAGGCGTGTGGGGTATCATATTACACTAAATTTTGGACCCTGAATCGATTGGAATGGGTCTGGGACCCGCCACACCCACTGTTTCCCCCATTCGAGGAATAACCAACCCGTGTGTAAGAATTTGCAGATTTTTTCTACAAATGACATGGTTGCGCAGGTTGGGGTTTGGTTAGGGACCCTGTATGTACTTATGCATATGTGTTTATCGAGTTTGTATCAACGTGATGACGTAAAAGTAAATCGTTGAGTAGGGATAAGGGCGGGCTCTAGTTGTTGGGTCATTGCGAAGCCTAGATGAGCCCACTGAGTCCTTTCCTATCAGAGCACCTAATAAATCGTGACTGCCTCGTAATCAATTTGTTGATCCTCACGAGCTAAACTCAGCCGTATTAATTATTACTTATGAGCTTACCACCACAGCAGAAGCTGCATTGAAGGAAATTTCGCGGTCTGTTTCGACGCAAAACAACGGCCATCCCTAACGAGAATTTAGGCTAACAATGATGATGATGGAATATATATGAGCGATAACTCCCTTGCAGAACGGTCTCGCTCATATTGTGAGGGTCTCTCCATTGAGAATGCTCTCTGAACCGTACTATTGAGTCGGCCAGCAGATTTCGTTGGGCCGTGTCGTTTGTCACCCGTAGCTTACGCACCATGTATGAACAGCTAAGCCTTTAATTGAAAACAGGAAAACCGTATTCCATCCTCTCTCTTGTCAACATATTCTATACGATGCGGCAATTCAATTTGATGTATCCGAATGGAGAGGGAGAGCGCTAACAAAGTACCGCACCGATCCATAATCTTCTCACTATAACTGCATAGGCACTTGGATCGATCACCTACATTTTTTATCGTTCATATATCACTCTGACACGTATACATGTCATCACAAAACCTCGTCTCTGCACATTTCTTTCAAAAGCAACTCACTAATCGTTCTAACGACTATACTCAATTCGAGGAAGGAAATGGGAATTGTGAATGCTCTAAGTTCAAGGTTAAAAGGTGAGGTTATCGAGTTCGTGGCGTTCCGGCCACAAGGGTAAAAATCAACTAGTGCAGTTCCCTGTTCGGTTTGTTAGTTTCTTATTATGCAAATAACGTGATTAGGTAGTATGAAAACAAATCACTGAATTCTACACAAATGTCTGCAAGGATTGTTAAAAACAGGCAAATAAAAGTTAAAATAATTTGTTTTTGTAAATATAACTGATGAAGGGGAATTATGTCTTCCTGTAATCCTCCGTTTGCAAGTAGGAATCTTTCCACAATCAATCAACAAGCCAGAGGAAATGAGACAGTGACGGAATGTCGGTACTAACCCCCTTTTCCTTTTCGAATAGTCTCGTGAGAGGCCATGCTCGTTACTTATTCTACACAATGGCATTTCCTCAAAAATCAAACTAACCTAAAATGAAACCAAAATAGGCTTATTCAAGTGAGTGTCCATAATTTTTTTCCTCCCTCTACAAAGAAGGAAGTCATTGTCTGTTAGGGATTTCGGTGCCAAGTAGTTAGGCACATGAAAGTCTGTGTTCTCACAGAACGAAAATGTGAAACCAGACAACGCTGTTCTAGAAATGATAACGAGGAGCCTCGGTATTTGTTTAATAAGCGTCGTCTTTGAAATGGGAAATTAAACAAAAAAGTTCGGTTTCGAGCCGGAGGCCGCTCCGGGTAGGGCTTGAATTGCATTTAAACTGCCGAAACGGAATTAGAAAAAGCAAACGCGGGGATAAAGGGAGGTACTTGAGTCACGTCCCACATCCCAAGTGGAATCCAATTAAACCATATAAATTGCTTTTGTTTTCTGATCAAAACTCTTCTCCTCACCAGTGGTTGGGGGGGGGGGGGGAGAGTGAGGGTGATTTTTAAGCAGTATTCGTTTGCAAGAGCCGTAAACGTATCGATTAGTTTTTACAATGAGTTCGGGAGAAAGAATAAATATAATTATATTCCATCCAGTTCATCCCAAAGCTCAGATATCAAAAACCACATCCGTATCGTTGTATTTATACGATACGTTTATCCAATTCACGTTGCGGAAAATTCCCAATAAAATGATTTAAAAAAAAATCTGCAAATTCTTACACACGGGTTGGTTATTCCTCGAATGAGGGAAACAGTGGGTGTGGCGGGTCCGGGACCCATTCCAATCGATTCAGGGTCCAAAATTTAGTGGAAAACTATACCCCACACGCCTAGGTAGCAGAAATCCCGAAAACACATATTCAAAATGGGTAATAAATACCCAATTTGACCCATAACTTCTTCCAGTGGGTGCCGATCGTTCTGGGACCCGTTTCATTGGATTCAGCGTCCAAAATTTAGTGGAAAATGACACCCTACTCGCCTAGATCGCCCAAAATCTCGAAAATCCATTTTTCAAAAAACACATTTTGACCCCCCCCCCCCCCCCCCCAATTTGGTCCGATCGGGCTGAAAAGTTTTGGGAACCCGTCTCGGCCGGGAACAGACCCCTGACCCAAATTTCAGATTTTTAGAAAATTTTCTACTACCAAAAACGGCGCGGACAATGGACGGCGGACGGACATCGACCTTTTTTGATCAGGACATCATGAAACGTCCAGAAAAAATTTTTGAGCCGAATCGGAGAGGTTGACCATTATCATGAAAACATAGGTTGATTATTCGAGGAATAACCAACCAAAACGGTACTTGCGACGATTTTTAATTTGAAAAACATCTCATTATTATTATCACTATTATTATTCTTGAACGTTCTCACTCCTGATTATGAGGTAGATTGTGGGCGATACTTCTATTATTATCAGTAATTCTATTAGTAAGTACGTATATTTATATCATTCCACGTCTTTGTATGTTCGTTTATTGGTTAACAGCGAACAAAAGGGCGTGAAAGGGCTATGGGAACATCAGATGTGGGGTCTGGCGTCACGGATCCTGGCTAGGATTAATGCAAAGTTTGGGCAAGCTGACGAACAGTTACAGACTCAAGAAGTCAAAAGTCTCTCACCTTTGCGAATTAACTTGACGTATGAGGCTTCATTATTGTTTTTGTCGTTACAACTATACTCTTCATACCTGATTCTAACTGTAATACAAACGTTATCTTCCCTTGAAACGACTGATCTTAGCGCGTTGAGAGTTCACCAAATCCGTATGACGACACAACAGTCACACCGAGTTGTTATTTGGTTCACGGATAAATGGTGGTGGTTAAACGCATTGACGGCCATTTCACAGACAGGTGACGTATGTTTGATGGAAGCGTTGTTATAAACTCACAGCTGTAAAACGACCAGAGACTGCCTTGGTTGAGCACAGCTAGGGTAGTTCATTCCAGACAAACTTCACCATATGAAGGGCGTTAAAACCCTCGTAAGCAACGCTAGAGGCACTCGCTTGCTTGATTGTAAGGCCAGTTTCAACCTAATTGGCAGAACCGATCGTCACCGTGGCTCATAGACGACAACGATCGAACTGAACAACAGTAAACTAAGCAGATTTTTGTTGAAATAAGAGCTCCCGGATGTAATTGCATTAAGGCATGCAACAATTCGAGGGTGGATCACGGGATATTCTCTGTTTAGTACAAGGATTAAAGCAAGAAGACGTCTAGAACACCTTTGGCCTGGCAGAAGGAAATGAGGGTTGCGAGGAGGGGATAACGGGGGAATAAGAGGTTATCGGTCTAATACGGACACTTGAAATGGAGCTCCAGTGAATACATGTTTCACAATACCAATAACAATATAGTATAATAATTTGTTGTATTTGAAGAGCTCATCGGGTTGCTCGGGAATGTAATTTTAGGCGGACAAGGGTAATCAACGCTCAGAGCAATAGAAAAGCGACGTCGAACCCAGTAAGGGAGATTTGTCGGTCGAAAAGTCTTGGCTACGCGATGTTTGATCCATCATGCCAGTTATAGGGCGATCGGCCGAAAGAACCTATCAGTTTGAAAGCAGGAAACGGGTCAGCCGCAACTCGGGCAAGACCACGGGGAGCTCGGCAATACATCACGTCGAGTCCAGCAAGACCGGTTTATGGCCAACTCCTAAGGTCTCCATTTACTTGATTGTAGCTTTTCAAGAGGGAGCGGGCTTGGGGGTTGGAGCGAAAGGAAAACGCGCCTTATTCATTTGTTTTCTCCCTCTTGGCCCGGGCCGATTAATATTAGTAGGAGAGAGGTGCCTTGCCCGGGATAAGGCTCCGCGGCGAAGATCGAACGCTGGAGGTTGATGGTCCAAGGTTGGGAGCTAATTTCCTTTCCTCGCTCCGCTAGGAAATTAAAGCGGTGGGTCGGTAGCGCCCTGAAAACAGATATAACGCCAAGCGGCCTTTCGTACACCTGTTGACCCACATCCAAAACAATAAAACGAAAATCTCAAACTAACTTCATTATTCTGTTGAATGGATTCAGAAGCTCTCTAGATGAATGGTGAAAGGTCGCGCTATCAAACGGTTGTATGAATACAAGACAACACTATAGCGCCTGAGGTTTATTTATGGCGAAACCCGGGTAAGTTTCGTCGTTCATGAAACCTCTTTGGGTAATCAAGATGAGGTAGATAACTAGTATTATTGTTACAAACTCGTTATGTAACAAGTGAGCGAGTACTGAGTTCCTAAAAGACAGGGTGGAGGTTTAGAGGAGCGCTTTTATGTCACCCCTAACTACAGCTCTTACATGAGCATTCGTACACCAATCCCTGAGCGTTGAATATTCTGAAAGGATTCGGTAGAATTCAAACTACTTCTTCTGAACTGTGTCTTATAACTTGAAAAAAAAAAAAATTTTTTTTTAGCTCATCAGCTCATCAGGAAACAGAATGGTGATAGTCCACTGGAACTTCGATCACTTTTTTGCAAATCTGAGGTACTGAAGATGTTGTAAGGTCTACGAAATAAAATTGTGAACGCCGGGAAATTCGAATAAATTTCCCAAAATGAAGTGGTAATAAGCATTTTATTAACAAAAGAATAACAATAAAATGAACCGAGTTTGATTATGAGTTAGATTGTTTAGACCATTTGCTGTGTATATGATCAAACTCGACTCTTGGCAAAAATATATTGAATTTGGTGAATAGCCTTGGTGAGTCCCTTACAGAGCAAGTACTTCTGGATCGATCGGTCCCCCGATCACATTCTGTTCCCCTGAGGATGTGAGAAAGCATGTGTGCACCTAATCATAGCTAAGATAGAGGACTTGGTTTCGTGTCACCTCTGACTATCACGTGCCGCTCGATGACTCTCGCTTATCTGTCTGCTTGAAAAAGTCATTCCACGCGTGAGCTGTCACCCAAATTGATCCGCACGCCCCTTCAAAAGGAATTCCTGCTTTAGTACTCTGTCATATGACAGATGCTTTAATTGGATGGTGGTAATTAGGGGCGCTGACTCTCGTCAGTGTTCGTACGGGAGCTTGTCTTTGTGAGCATTCTCGTGTGCCTCCACGCTCCACTGCCACCTCCACAACCCTTTCAACCTAGAAAGAGCTCCTCATGGGCGTTTGAACTCGAGTCGGCCGTCCTTCCCTAAAATCTGCTCCACTCGCTCAAAAGTCCTGCCACGCTCTTTGAGTTCGGCCGTGTAACGTGCAGGACGAGAGTCGATTTTGGTGGAGGAGTGCTTCATTAGCTTCATCAATTGGTTAGGAAGAAGAGGATCGGGGCGATCTCGGGTCTATCGAGGCCGGCATCAAACATATATCGAGCCGACCATCCTTCATGAGTTGGTCCCTAAATCACCGGGTTAACCTTCATTGAATAATTAACCGTATCGCTCAATAACTAAATAAACGTTGCATTCAAGATTTCATCAGGTCATCAACGGATCAACATTATTATATCATGTTTTTCCTACAATTATGAATGCCTCAAGAAGCATCAATACAAGAGGGAGGCCTTGATAGTAGACTTACACCCAGTTAATTCCAAATTCACAATCATGGGTTCTGGTTAGTGATTGCAGGCTCCCGCAAACATGTAATTAGAAGTATTTGTTTAGAACAGTCCTTCTCTCAACTCGCTCTTTGACTTGATAATAGGGTCCTCCTCTGCTGTATTGCTAACTAGCTGTTCGACCGCCTCCTTTCATCCTGATAAAAACATTACTTATTCCGCCATAAGAGCGTGCAACTAAGTCAACGTAATAAGTCCTGCCGAGGAGAAAAAACAGTCATAAGTATACTCAGGTATGAGCTTTCCTTCTAATGATCTCCAACTCACTACTGAAGCTCAGGGAAAGCGGTAAATGTACACTGTAATCGGTTTAATAATTTGTATTGAATCAAAGATATAGAAAAATTGCCGAAACGGGAAGAGTAGAAAATGGTATGAGTCAGGCACGAAGAGGTGCCAACACGAGTTTATACTATTTCGATTGAGGGGGGTTAATTCGGCGCCGATTTGCAAAATGAATCTCCATTAATATTATTGATCAATCGCGTTGAAAGCCCCATCCTTCATTCGCTTTATTCAAAACATGTCAAGAGTTTTCGTTCTCTGGCGAAGAAGGAGGGGGAGGGGGCAGTCTCTCTCCGTTCTACCCACACGGAAAATCACGACCCTTTTTCGGAGTTTTTGGTGAATAAATCGAAGCTTTTCGGCAGACGTCGAGCCCTTCAAAAGCCCCCTTTTCTATCCGGATTCCTAATGCAAAGGAAGTTAAAGAAAAACAAGGCACGCGGATATAGGCACGGCAAGGTAAAGAACACGAGGAAGAGCAATATATTTCAATTCCTAATGCGCACGCTCTTTCTTCCGTGGTCCTTTCATTCAGTGAATTCTAATTTTTACGACAAATACTCAAAAGAAGATCCGAAAAAAAAGTAAGAATAGGAATGAAACAAACAAACGAGAAAAAAAGCAACGAGGAGGGAAACTAATTCCTGTTGACTTTAATATTTATATTTCAACAAAAAACTCTCAGAGCTGAAGAACGTAGAATCCAAACAAGGCTGGGAATTGTACTGGGGTTTTCCACCTCGTGCCGGCTTTCATTCTCTTTGCTATTATGCTGCCATTCCAATCCATTTGAGAGCCTGTATTTCTGTAGATGGATATTGCAGTTGTCGAGTGGAGAGGCTAGGTCATTTCAACAACAAACGACTGCGGTATGTCAAAGGCTGCGGTTGAGAATAGACCATCTTGTGCCAAGAGCGGGAGATTCCCTGAAATAGCTTGAATCGACTTAATGAATAAATATAACGTTGATACTTGATGTTAGGTTAATTACACTGGCGAAGATGGAGATTATATCAATATTCATTTAATGCGTTTAGATTTCAGTGAAATCGATATCTTCTCTGTTTAGAGGTTGCTTCGAGAAACCACCGTAAAGATAAGGTTAGAATTTCATTTGGTTTTGCGGTTTTTTTTTTCAGTTGAAATACTCTTAGTGTATCATTAAAAAAAAAAAAAAAAAAAAAAAAAAAAAAAAAAAAAAAAAAAACAGTACGCATCATGCCTACTTATTACACATATTTTCAAGTATACTTATTTGACAGTCCACTTGAAATGAGATGATAGCATATGCGCTGAACAAAATGGGGTTAACACATCTCTAGTCAATTTTGAAATTGCAATCTTGTTCAAAATACCAATCAGACTCATACCATCAGCTCGTCGGCCACCCACAACACGACGGGCTCACATTAAATGATTAGCTAAGTTGATAACTTAGAAGATTTCGCAAAATAAATTTCTAATCGTACGATTACAGTTCGATGAATTCATATTTTAGCTAAGAACCCTTTCGCTAACCGTTGGTAGCAAACTGTGAAAGGACGTGATTTTGCTGTAGAAAAATAAAAGGTGTACATTATTCGTACCGAACTCAGTGTTTCTTTCCTTACATGTGAGAAACAATATTTATCACCCCGCCCCGAGTGTGGAGAAATGTGAGAGTGAAATTTCGGGTGAGGAGCCACCGTATAAATCAACGCGTTCTCCTTCCCTGGAAAACAAAGAGAGAAAGACAAGGGGCGGAATAAAGAGCGGGTATGAAGAGAAAAACTCGAGGAGTGAAATTGCATTGGTGTGTACATAAGTGAAAGGGTAGCATATCTTACGCCCGAGACAAAAAGCCGTATTAACTCGGCGGTTGACGAGCAGGGACAAGGCGTTCTTGAATATTTCAGCTCACACTTCGTCCGATGGAGTTATGAACTAGCTGGTAAGTTGCAAGGAAGTTTAACTTTGTTGTTAGCATAATTTACTCAAGTTCTCTCCTACGGTTCATACCATGTGGTAACATCACCTCCTCTGGGTGGAGCAGAAGAAGGATCTACTCTCTCTGACTCAGTTTAACATAATATATATTATGTTTTGTCGAGCGTGGCAGAAAGGACGGGATTTGCTCCGGGAGCCGCTTCCGTCGTAAACATTTTAAGACTGACGCTTGCATTTTCCTCGACACCCAGAACGAAGGACACTGCTCAGCACAATACACAGCTGTTTCCTGAAAGGATAACGTTGACAAAAAACTGAATGGGAAAATATTATAAAATATTATCAAGCTAAACCCAAGAATATGGACCGTTGTCGCGTTATCAACTGATAGCAATGATATCGCGCATACGGTCGATAATCGATAATCGAAAGTTTTTGTTGTTGCCTCCTTTTTGTCTCCTCCTGCTATTTTCAGTCACTTCACTTCAGTTGGTGTACATTTTCCCTCCATCCTTCCTTGTGCGTGTCCACTGTTCCTGCGAGCGTATTACTGTGGGAATCTCCAGTCCTGCTCTGAATTTTCATTAAATGTAAATTCAAATTTTGTTTAACTTGGATTAGTCGACCATGAGTATATTTGGAGGAGAACGAAAAGTGAAAGTGATGATCTGATGAGGGAATTTCTCAAGGATGTGGCCAATGTATATCGGCCAGATGGTGGGAGTGAGAGGCTTAGTGAAGCTTAATATTTTCCAAAAGATTCAATTTCAATTTTTTCATTCTTCTCCTCTCTTTTCATCTTCTTCCAATAATTATTCGATTTACATTTTACGCCAAAAGTATGAGGTAAGTTTATTTCAATTTATTTATTTTATTTCAATTTAGTATTTTCCCTCCTTTTTTATAAAAACAAATATGGCCGACAGGGATAAATATTTCGCGTATATATCGATAGTGCATATCGACAGAGCGTACTATCGATATCAGCTGATAACGCGACAACGGTCCATATTCTTGGGTTTTACCTCAAATTCAAATGAATGTATCTTTCTTCAAATAGCATTTGAAATCAAAAGTACCTCTGAAAGCAACACAATAAAATAATTTTGCTATTGGCGAAATAAAAATTCGTTATGTTCAAACGTTTGTTTGAATTTGAAATTTATTGTTCCAGTCGATAATAAGTTTCCTATTCAGTATTTTGTCGTTATACCTGTATGAAATAACTGTGACGTTAGTTGATCGGTTCAATAAAAGTATAGTCCGTGTGTGCTCTCTAAGTTGTAAATAAATAAAAAAGAAAGTCTCACATGTTTCCTAAAATAGCCCTTTCGATCTTCATCAGAAATGTTTACCCGAAAAATCTGCAGACTTCAATGGTGCGGTTAATTAAACAAAAAAATTAGTCACATAAAATCACAATTATAGTGATCCAATTAGTGCTTAATTTTTTATTCTGTTTCAGTTATTAAATAATAATTGATGAATTGACGATTGAATTGGTCGTTTATGAATCTGCAGGTTAAAAAATCTCACAGATCACCAGGATGTAAATCAAAAGCCTCATATTATTGTACGTTGCGTTTCATGTATGTTTCTCACTTCTCTTCTTTTACAAAACCTTCTTATAACAAAACTGACTTTGGATGTCTCTCTCGTCATATTTTATTCAAAATTCGATTCCGGTTTCATTTTCCGCGTACGAGGGGCAGTACAGCCGGATACTGGGGGCTGACCTCGTCAAAATTAATGAGCTGAACCCTTGAAAACGTTCAGGTTTCTACTATTTGTCAATAGCTCGAGTTTCCTCGATACTACCGCTGCCGAGCAAGAGTTTGAAAGCCTTGACCCTACGAAGTCCATTAGAATTCAGACCAAACCAACGGCATTGTTCGGGGAGAACATGAATAGCGTTGTAACGATGGATCAGGTTATAAGCTTCTGT
The DNA here is from genome assembly GCA_019603395.1 of Cyrtorhinus lividipennis. NCBI lineage: Eukaryota > Metazoa > Arthropoda > Insecta > Hemiptera > Miridae > Cyrtorhinus > Cyrtorhinus lividipennis. The sequence continues at coordinate 25,283,941 of CM034002.1, read as the reverse complement.
ATTGAACTGGGACAATTGACTCGCACCTGAATGGTCACTTTAGTTCCACCCATATTTCACCAGGAAGTAAGCAGCTTCTATTGTGATCGCGCTCTGGGCTCCTAATAGAATGAGGATTTCCTCAAGATAGGCTCCGTCAACAGGAGTAGGAGAAAATCCAATTCAGAGCCGATTTCTGTCCGAAGTTCAAGTGGAAATAAATGAAAGATTGACCGAATTCCATTAAAACTGTTCATTGGATTCTGTTCTCTCGGGAAGACTTCCTGATCTTCTAATCTCCTTTTGAGAAAGTTGTATGAAACATTTGCAAGTTTTCTCGTTCAAGGGGGAAATGGGGCCCAGGTGGGGAAACAACTTTGAACTTAACCGCTCGCTTCGGCGTTGAGGGAGGGAAGTGCGGTGGTTCACCTCTGCAGGATCAAAGATTCAAACTCCTCTTCCCAAGTCTCTTTACATTTTTTATGGGACACTGCGCGTAGAGCTCTAACTTTAACCAATCGGTCGGTGAGAAAAGGCACTTGCTAAGAGAACTGAGTTTTGGGGATTAGAGCTCGTTTGTCTTCGGCTCGTAACGGATGAGGGATTTTTCGAGAGGAGGCAAAATCTCCACTGCTGGGATTTCCTACGGCCTACTCATTAACACTTTTTACATTCCAGTCCCCCGCGATGTCTACAAAATTGTTGTAGAAATGACGGTATGAAAACAAGTACAACAAAACAGTACAAACAACAAGTCAAAAACAGGAAACTCACCTTTTAAAGAAGAAAAAAGTGTGAAAGGAGTGTTTCGTGTTATTTATAGGGGAAGAGATGCGTCTTAGGCCAGCTTTATGGCCATTAGGGAGTGGAATCGATTGCTTCTACCTTTACAAGCACTTTTATTACCTACATCCTTGACAGAGTACAGAGCGGAAGATTTCTCCGGGAAGTGGATGAGATATGACCTCGCTCTTATCTCCCACGTTGACATCGAGAAAGCGTCCCCGGTTAGACGAAAGACACCCTCCTCGAATAAAAGGATTCGCTCGATCGTTCCATATTGTCTTACCGAAGTACCGATAAAGTGGAGCCGGACGATAAAATCATACTGGCAATCTCAGGGTCAGCATTCTCCAGGAAGCGCTTGTTTGTTATTCCGGCGAGGGAAAGGCCCACCCGGGAGGTTAGGTGGGGCAAGAGGCAGGACGAGCCCTTCTGCAGATGTACGGTTATACCGCTAGATTACGTGAGAGGCCTTAGGTAATCAAATAAAGGATGTTGGTGGTACCTACCCGAAGGGTCGGGACACCAAGAGGGTCGAATGTACTGAGTAAACAGACGGCCCTAATCACAACACCCCGGAATGACTGGCCTTGCAGTAATGGACACAATGGCTCTTCAGATCGTGTTGCACCCGTCAAACCACTACTTCAGCACCCCGAAACGTCCCTTCTTCCGCACGGTTATTCACATTAATGATTAATGAAGCGCAGGCTGTGAAGTATCAATATCCAAGATAAAACGATAGCCTCATACGAGGAACATTTTATGGTGAAACTTCCCACTGAGCAACTATGGGTTGGTATCAATCACTTTGATTGATTGACTCGCACTCTTCGCTACAATTTTAAAGACCACTTCATATAACCAGCTCCCGCTGACGGATGAAGGAATTCCGTTTTACCGTATTTCTCTTTCAGATTATTCTGATAAATAAAAAAATATTAACCTACACGAACTATTTTGTTGATAGGTCGCTGTCTACCTTCTAGTAATCAGTACATCCTCTAATCCAGAGGCGATTTGACATTAGCTCTCTCACATTACTGATTTCCTCTGACAGTGTGATATCATACCGCTCTTCTTCACCCAGCACCAAGATAAATACAACCGAGGAAGGCCCATCTATTTGGGTTTCCGGCTACTCATGCACATATTGGACGGGTGGGCCAGTGAGATGAGATGTACTGCCTAAACTGTACGTAATGGCCTCGAGCTCGTGCCCTCCGTTTCCGCCGTCCATTGTCCACGCCGTTTTTGGTAGTAGAAAATTTTCTAAAAATCTGAAATTTGGGTCAGGGGTCTGTTCCCAGCCGAGATGGGTCCTCGAAACTTTTCAGCCCGATCGGACCAAATTTGGAGGGGGTAGGGGTTTTTTGAAAAATGGATTTTCGAGATTTTGGGTGATATAGGCGAGTGGGGTGTCATTTTCCACTAAATTTTGGACGCTGAATCCAATAAAATTGGTCCCAGAACAATTGGCACCCACTTGAAGAAGTAATGGGTCAAATTGGGTATTTATTACCCATTTTGAATACGTGTTTTCGGGATTTCTGCTACCTAGGCGTGTGGGGTATCATATTCCACTAAATTTTGGACCCTGAATCGATTGGATTGGGTCTGGGAGCTGCCACACCCACTGTTTCCCCCATTCGAGGAATAACCAACCCGTGTGTAAGAATTTGCAGATTTTTTCAAATATGTTTACCAACTGTTAAGGTTGCATAGTAGGCAGATCGTCCCCTTCATATTAACCTTCAAGCAAACTCACGCTAGCAGTCAAGTTACCAATTTTCGGAACGTCGAAACAAGGGTGCCTTTGTAGTCATCGGAAAAGGGATGTAAGAACTTATATTCTGTAAGGTATTCTTTTTATTGAAATATTTACCTATGATGATTCAACTTTCCATTGGATTGGCTGTGACTGAGAATTCATGAAAAATAGAAGAACATTACATAGCAATCATTAAACATTCTGGTGCGCTCATGTACGAGCTGACATACTCATTTTCTGCATTTTAAGCTTCCAGTGACGTCTCCATATAATCCCCACTACTGCCCTCAATACCATCGGAACGACATCGTTCGACAAAGCTCATTCCAAGAAGCGCACCGCACAAAAGGCTGTAACAACTGCAACAATGGATGTACGGACGATAAAATTGCCATCGCCGCGTATCCACTCCCAGATGACAAATGGGAAGAAAGAAGTTGCAGATGCCGAGTTGTCAGCCACAACGTAGTAACATTGCTGGTGATATTTCACGCGACTTCGTTTGAGGCGCAAGTTTTTTCTTTCTTTTTTTTTGTCCAGCACTTGACGTATAGAATATCATCCACCATGTGACAGCTCGGCTTTATCGTTCTGCGAATGCGAACAGCAGGTCAAACTTGCGAGCGAGGTATTTGTCGTGTAAGGGATAAAAACTGGCATTCGATGGTTGACATTCGGATTTTTTTTTTTTTTTTAAAGAAGAAAAACAATATGCCCGTCTTGTTGTAATTGAAACGTTCAAAAGTGTCCACAATGCGGAGGGTGAGTAGAGGTTACGTACCCAGGCTTTAGTATACTCCGGCATTTTAAATGGATGCTTCAACGAGACCGGGAGGGTTCCCATTGTCTTCTGGTCCTTTTCATTCTATCCCCCCGCTCGGTTTTATTTGTCAGATGGCCGTAATAAGGGATCTGGGAACCGGACAGAACTCTAATTTGACGCCATAGCTATTGTACGTATAACCCATCGGTGATATTACTACGATGAAAAATACGTCAACTTATCGTATCATTTCATAACGAGGACTTTCTGTCCTTGGTAAAACGTTGCTATTGAAAATTACAGTAAATAATTTGAGCAGAGGGCAATTTTAAAATTAAATCATGTAGGTAATAGAGCCCTCTTAGCAGCACATTGATGGCTTAGGCTGTTTTACGCATTATTCGTTTTGCTATCAGAGGGAGCCCTGGTGAGAAGCCGAGCAATAGCTTTTGGTCATTCCATAATATGGAAGGTAAAATATTATTTTACCTTCCATTCTGCATTGAAGCAATCAAGCAAATCTTGTCTTTTGTGTTATAGAAATAAGTAAAACACTGTCCGAAAGAACGCCGATGATTTTACTGGGTTGTCTGTGTTTACACGGCCAAAACTGCCCGAGGTACCTTTATAAGTTGGAACTCACAGTAAGGACAGTAGGGACGTTCGAGGTGGACGTCCGAGTTTAAGACAGGCTTTGGAGAAACACCCGGTCAACTTTGCGTGACATGCTTTCAAGAGTAACTATTGGAGAGAAGCTACAAGCACTATTAGACTAACTTTGAACACAACACATTAAACAAAATTATTTATTCACTAGATTGTCCTAAAACTCACAAACAGTCCTAATTATATATACTGGTATATATCTATCAAACATTTTTGAAGATACTATACGTAAGCAATTGAGGAAAAAAATCTCCAAAATTGAGCGAAATTACTCAATTTGACGGTATCTCTTGTTCTGCTCCTGATGAAATACACCACAACGGCATAGGATTCACAATTTTGGATGGGATGAGACTTGAAATATTTCTACTGGGGGCAGTGGCTTAAGTGGTCAAAAGATGGTGGCGGTCGTTTTGATGTGACGAACCCCAAATAATGTCCGGAGTGTGGCAATGAAAATGATAGAGAAAGAAATATTTTGACCTATGCGCATCTAGAATCGAGAATAAAGTCACGGTGGAATAGTCTTGATGATCCCGTCTTTGATTTTTACTTTCTTAGTGTTGAGTTCGGGTGGGGCTGAAAAAGTGGACTTATGCGAAAATTGCTCCAATCGTTCTCAGATTAAAATTAGCTCACACGCAGGATTAAGCAACTGGAACCACTATTAATCGATGTATAGCTAGTGAAGGTCATTTTTCGTCTGCCTGATTCATTTGAAAGTACAGTTTTGCAATCAAACCGAGGACGTTGGTCACAGAATTGAAGGAGGATTGATGATTTTCTTGAAACAATTGAATGTAGAAAACTATTCCTTAGAAAATTAGAGTCTATTTAGTTTTAGTTCAGGGCTGATTTCAATCAGATCCAGTATTAGACGTGTAGGTAGGATAGTTTTCAGTGGTTTCGAGTCCCAACATGAGTTGGCACACGGCCAATCATGAGCGTTCACAAGATTTACCCCAATTGGAATACCACCAGTTACAACTCCTTACCGACCCGGAGCCAGAAATCAAAGTGTTTAGTTCTCTCAACCTCTAGCATTTCACTCGAAAATGGTGTGCCATCACGGGATAGCGTGACTTGCGCCTCAACTCCGAATTTATAGACCGACTTCTTGCATCACTCCACGTTCATTAGCCTCTCTTTTTATTCCGTTTTCTTCCTTTCAAGAGGGCATTTCCCATGTAGCTATAGTTTTTCCAAATCGGTCTTCAAATCCCGCTATTCTGATCTCTATCGCTCTTTTTTCTGGCCTCTCATTCTTCTCTCCAATCATTCAACTACAAAAAAAAAACCCTGGACGAGAGTTGTAATTACCTGCTCGTTATGATCCAATTAACCGGTTGAAGGGTCTCTGAAGCAGAGGTTATGGCTTAGTAGCACGGATACATTGTTTTCAACGTAGGGGTGGAAACTAATAGTGCTAAATTGATTTCGTTTCTACTCGCTTCTCAATCAATCGGAAAAAAGGAAGATGAAAACTTTAATCGGTTTCTAATGATCAGGACTTGAGTTGGAGCAAACTGGAACAAATTTACTTAGTAGGCACAAGTCTACGTGCAAGAGTGCTGGCCGAATTTATGTTTGAATGACTAAAATTGTCGATAACATTTCAACCTTACCGAAGGAAGAAAGTATTACATGTAGGAAGGTCCAAGTGAACAGTTCTACTCATCTGAATACTCACAGTTTTTATATTTTATTTCATTGTGGTTTGTCCGTGTATTTTTTCGTCTAAAATGAGGGAAGTGGCTTATGCAAGTCCTCCATTGCGCCATGAAAGGTGCAGTAACTACGAATTTTATTAGTAGAATAAACTTCGCCATTTTCTTATTCTTATTATTGAACGAATCCCACTGTAAAACAGTCGACCAGTTAAAAATAATAAAACCCCCATTATATGATAAAAACGCTGCAAATTCTTTCACAGGGGTTGGTTATTCCTCGTACTAGCACCATAGAAACTCATTCGAATCGATTCAGCGTCAAAAAATTAGTCGAAAATGATGCCTTATACGTCTAGGTACCAGAAATCTCAAAAACACGCATTCGAAATGGGTAGATAGATACCTATTTGACCCATAACTTCTTCCGGTGGGTGTCAATCGTTCTAGGACCCACTTCATTGGATTCAGCTTCCAAAATTTAGTGTAAAATTATACCCCACACGCCTAGATCGTTATAAATCTCGAAAATCTGTTTTTCGGAAAACACGTTTTGACTCTTCCCTCCTCCACTAAAATTTGATCCGATCGGGCTGATAAGTTTTGAAGAACAACTAAAGCCAGAAACGGACCCATGACAAAAATTTCAGATTTTAAGAAAAATTTTCTACTAGCAAAACCGGTGTGGACGGCGTATGGTCCGACATTTTCTTATTTTGATTTAGACACGCCCGGAAAAAATTTTGGACCGAATCGGAAAGATTGACTTTTTGCATGAAGGCAGGTTGATTATTCAAGGAATACCCAACCAAAACGAACGACACTTCTATCATAAATACAGGTAACTAACCAACGTTTCAGGAAAAACGATCCTTTCATTGTTTCAACATTCGTATCCCTTCGTAATCCGGGCCAGTGAGCCAGATATACAATCACCAACTTCCAAAAAGCAAGCTCGAAGCAACCAGGAATATTTTGTATGTTTTTACTGCCAGATAAGTCAAGTCCACCCGCGAAAAGTTTTTCCTAACTAGAGCTCAAATAATGAACGTCCCTTCATATTTCACCGAGCGTGCACAGGTAATTATAATGATGATAATGATAATTATTATCATTAAAATCACTCTGATTTTTGTTTTGGTTGGTTATTTTATTCGTTCACGTTTCCTTGAATTTACGACTTTAATTTGAAGAATAAGGAAGGTTGATCGGCCCCAGGCCTCCCTATAAGATCTAAATACACCAAGGAACAGCCAGTTCAAATTACCCGCCGTTCAGGTCGATCGGGTTAGGCCCATTTTGCTCGCGCTAGATGACCCGGCACTAGCGCTCGCTCGTTCTGCAAACTGCTGGGGTGACCTGCCGTCCGGGGAAACCTTTAACTTACTTACTGTTCTGTTCTTAACGAAGTGTTCGCCTCGCTCTACTCATAAACTGTGTATCCATTTACATCCGTTCGTTCAGTTATTAAAAGGTCAATTAACTGTTACTAAAGTTCTTGAGTTCAAACCCACGGTCTCACAAAGGTCAATCAACATCAATCCTTTTATTTCTTCGATATTGTGACAAATTGAGTCGTCAAATCGTTTGCAGTAAAGAGGGACGATTCTGAAACTCATATTTCATCACATCATAAGCGCGGCCAGTGTTGCGAGATAGCAACCGCTCCCACCGCGCCCTCGCACGACCACCGTAATCAATAAGATTAACGTCATCAACGAACATTTACCCACCTACCTAGGCCAGTGGACTTGACCGATTGCTTCGAGAAATGAAGACAAACGTCGACGCACTGATTGATTGGATTACTATGCGCTGATTGAATCAACCCATCGAGGCGACGAATAGGCCGATGACTTTGTCGTATTGAGGTGTATGAATGTTGGCCGGCACGCGAAAGGTTTGAAGCCACAGTTGGATGATTGGATAGCTGGAAGGGTTCTAGGTAATCAATTTTAAGCTCAAAGGACGCAACGGTGTTATGAAACATAATCCGGAGGGAAATAAAAGCTACAGTAAACAAGCTGCCGGGCGATGGTTGTGCTACGGTGGTTGATGATGATTCTGACAGTAAAGTGGAATATAAATTAATTAATTGAAACGAGCGCCGTACCGAAAAATCGTGACAGCTAAATAACTACTAACCTTTGGAATACGATTTTCTCGTTTTCTGGTTGGTTATTCCTTTAATAATCAACCTATGTTTTCATGCGAAAATGCACCTCTTCAGATATGCCCCAAAAATTTTTTCTGGGTGTTTCAAGATGTATAAATCAAAAAAAGTAAATTTCCGTCCGCCATCCACGCCGTTTTTGATAATAGAAAAATTTCTTTAAAAAAACTGAAATTTCGGTCAGGGACCCGTTTCCGGCTTTAGTGGGTACCCGAAACTTTTCAGCCCGATCGGACCAAACGTGGGAAGGGGAGAAATGGGTCGAAATGGTTTTTTTTTAAATAATTTTTGGCGATCTAGGCATGTGAGATATAATTTTCGACTAACATTTGGACGCGGATTCCAATGAGACGGATCTCGGAACGATTGGCGCCCGCCGAGAGACCAACCAATCTATTTTGAATGTGGATTTTTAACATTTCTGTTACCTAGGGGTGTGGGGTATTATTTTCCTCTAAACATTGTACGCTAAATTGATTGGAATGGGTTACCGTGCTTCTGGCCCGAGAAATAACCAACCCTTGTAATAGACGGTTTTTTTTTTTGAACTAATTATTTGACAAGCGCCTTAGTGTTTTAGCATCTCTCGAATGGTGGCGATAAAATGTAAAACGGTGAAGTACGAAGAAGGAGAACCCTCAGCGAATTTATCTTGTCCTTCTAAACTGCGCATTACACACAGTATGCGGGCGCTAGGTCCACGTTCTTGTTAATTTACCACCCACACAGCCCGACCGCTCTCTGTACTCGAGAAACCAATTAGAAATCCAATTCCCGTTGTTTTAGCAAATATACGCTTTTGCCCGAAGCACGCATATTTATAAAAGAGGGACACTCTATTTCCCACCGCGAGTGAGAGTATACTGGACGTTGATGTCGACGTGAGGATGGTTTCAGCGGTGATCCGTCGGGATAAATTTACTGTTGGTTGTAATTCTTGATGAGATTCAGCTCTCGTGAGCTACTGTTACTACCTACACCTGAATTACGTTGGATCGCGGTAATAGATTTAATTTGAATCCCGCTTAGATGGCTGTTATTCGATTTTCTGGATTTCCGAATAGCATAGCGAGGATGACAAGATCAAACCAAATTCCGACCTGACTTGAATCCATTTGCGAGTAAAATTGACAACCTATTTAAGGTATGGCTCGAATGTACTATTCGGTAGTAACTGTGGCTAACTATGACTAAGATAAATGTTCTTTGTTAAGGTTATCACCACCAAGTAATGATTTAATATTGGATTTCTGCGAGAGATGTAATAACCAATCGAATATAACCTAATTTCTGCCCTTTATACTTTTTTAATGGCTTTAATTTCGAGAAATTCTCAATCTGGGATTTGTTCCTCGTATCTTCAGCCTCTTTTCATTAACATGGTCAGAGTATTTAATAGTTGGAAAGACTTAAATTTCCCTTTTCCAGATGCAAAACCATGATTTTGTACGAACATTTTGAGGAGAGCAAATTAGCATGAACAGTAGAATTAATGGAATAATCTCGGAGATTGAGATTTCTTTGATCGAGTGTAGAAGTCGGAGGATAGTAGAACTCAGTAGAACTGAAAGCTCAGCTATTCTACCACCTAACCCTCATTTTGTTTGGTTATTCCTCGAATAATCAACCTATGTTTTCATGATAATGGTCAACCTCTCCGATTTGGCTCAAAATTTTTTTCTGGACGTTTCATGATGTCCTGATCAAAAAACGCTGCAAATTCTTACACACGGGTTGGTTATTCCTCAAATGGGGGAAACAGTGGGTGTGGCGGGTCTCAGACCCATTCCAATCGATTCAGGTCAGATAAAGCTGCCACGAACCTCTTCTGACCCAAGGGAATAGGGAATTTCCGGGCTACGTCTTTGTTTCACGCATTCCAGTCAAAGCAGGCGAAATAAAACAGAAGTTGAATTATTCTTGTTTACGCTTTTCCGATCCATAAAGGAAATCTTTCATTCGTTTTGGTTGGTTATTCCTTGAATAATCAACCTATGTTTTCATGCAAATGGTCAACCTCTCCGATTCGGCTCAAAATTTTTTTCTGGACGTTTCATGATGTCTAGATCAAAAACGCTGCAAATTCTTACACAGGGGTTGGTTATTCCTCGGACCAGGCGCATGAAGACTCATTTCTTCAACATGGGGGAAATGGGGAAACAGTGGGTGCGGCGGGTCCCAGACCCATTCCAATCGATTCAGGATCCAAAATTTAGTGGAAAATGATACCCCACACGCCCAGGTACCAGAAATCCTGACACATACCAAATGGGTGGATACATACCCATTTTGACCCATAACTTCTTCCGGTGGGTGCCAATCGTTCTGGGACACACATCATTGAATTCAGCGTCCAAAATTTAGTGGAAAATGATACCCCACACGCCTAGGTAGCAGAAATCCCGAAAACACATAATCAAATTGGGTAATAACTACCCAATTTGACCCATTACTTCTTCCAGTGGGTGCCAATTGTTCTGGGACCCATTTTATTGGATTCAGCGTTCAAAATTTAGTGGAAAATGACACCCTACTCGCCTAGGTAGCAGAAATCCCGAAAACACATATTCAAGATGGGTGTATCTATGGGGCACTACGACACTAATTTACTAATATAATATTGAGAAAACGTAGGTAATTTAGAAGGCTATAATAATTGTATTAAATTGAATTGAATGGTACGAATAAAAAGCTCGGACAGTAAAAAGAATTGTAGGCAACTGCTCAAAATTGGTTGCTAAGTTTAACAGCTGGTTATAAACAACAGGACATGACGATGTGTTTTGTTTGTCTATTCGGCTGAAGTCACCCACATGGGTAATAAATACCCAATTTGACCCATTACTTCTTCCAGTGGGTGACAATTGTTCTGGGACTCATTTTATTGGATTCAGCGTCCAAAATTTAGTGGAAAATGACACCCCACTCGCCTAAATCACCCAAAATCTCGAAAATCCATTTTTCAAAAAACACATTTTGACCCCTACCCCCTCCAAATTTGGTCCGATCGGGCTGAAAAGTTTCGAGGACCCATCTCGGCTGGGAACAGACCCCTGACCCAAATTTCAGATTTTTAGAACATTTTCTACTACCAAAAACGGCGTGGACAATGGACGGCGGACGGCGGACGGACATTGACCTTTTTTGATCAGGACATCATGAAACGTCCAGAAAAAAATTTTGAGCCGAATCGGAGAGGTTGACCATTATCATGAAAACATAGGTTGATTATTCAAGGAATAACCAACCAAAAGGTCAATGTCCGTCCGCCGTCCATCGTCTGCGCCGTTTTTGGTAGTAGAAAATTTTCTAAAAATCTGAAATTTGGGTCAGGGGTCTGTTCCCAGCCGAGATGGGTCCTCGAAACTTTTCAGCCCGATCGGACCAAATTTGGAGGGGGTAGGGGTCAAAATGTGTTTTTTGAAAAATGGATTTTCTTGATTTTGGGTGATTTAGGCGAGTGGGGTGTCATTTTCCACTAAATTTTGGACGCTGAATCCAATAAAATGAGTCCCAGAACAATTGTCACCCACTGGAAGAAGTAATGGGTCAAATTGGGTATTTATTACCCATGTGGGTGACTTCAGCCGAATAGACAAACAAAACACATCGTCATGTCCTGTTGTTTATAACCAGCTGTTAAACTTAGCAACCAATTTTGAGCAGTTGCCTACAATTCTTTTTACTGTCCGAGCTTTTTATTCGTACCATTCAATTCAATTTAATACAATTATTATAGCCTTCTAAATTACCTACGTTTTCTCAATATTATATTAGTAAATTAGTGTCGTAGTGCCCCATAGATACACCCATCTTGAATATGTGTTTTCGGGATTTCTGCTACCTAGGCGAGTAGGGTGTCATTTTCCACTAAATTTTGAACGCTGAATCCAATAAAATGGGTCCCAGAACAATTGGCACCCACTGGAAGAAGTAATGGGTCAAATTGGGTAGTTATTACCCAATTTGATTATGTGTTTTCGGGATTTCTGCTACCTAGGCGTGTGGGGTATCATTTTCCACTAAATTTTGGACGCTGAATTCAATGATGTGTGTCCCAAAACGATTGGCACCCACCGGAAGAAGTTATGGGTCAAATTGGGTATTTATTACCCATTTTGAATATGTGTTTTCGGGATTTCTGCTACCTAGGCGTGTGGGGTATAGTTTTCCACTAAAGTTTGGACGCTGAATCCAATAAAATGGGTCCCAGAACGATTGGCACCCACTGGAAGAAGTAATGGGTCAAATTGGGTAATTATTACCCAATTTGATTATGTGTTTTCGGGATTTCTGCTACCTAGGCGTGTGGGGTATCATTTTCCTCTAAATTTTGGACGCTGAATTCAATGATGTGTGTCCCAGAACGATTGGCACCCACCAGAAGAAGTTATGGGTCAAAATGGGTATGTATCCACCCATTTTGTATGTCAGGATTTCTGGTGCCTAGGCGTGTGGGGTATCATATTCCACTAAATTTTGGACCCTGAATCGATTGGAATGGGTCTGGGACCCGCCACACCCACTGTTTCCCCCATTCGAGGAATAACCAACCCTTGTGTAAGAATTTGCAGATTTCTACTAAAGAACTTGCAATAGCCCACGAAAAATTACGTTTCTTTGCTGAAATACATAGTCTTTTCCTCACATTCCGGTGTGAATTTCTTCTCAATGAGACCGAGAGATTGCTGGCATTTAGTGTATGGCCTTTGAGACACAGTTTTATTGTATCCTTTTTGCAAAAAAAAAAAAAAAAAAAGAAAGAAAGAAAAAAAAGTAGGGTTGTGAACATTTGAAGGGTTTGTCTCTCTGATCACAAATTGGGTGTAGAATCGATATTTTGCTCTTCCGATTTATCAACTCGAAGATAATGTCACTGATAGATTCCCTGTCAACAATTATGGCGGCGACGCGGTAGAAATGTTTGAAGCAGCGAAACAGCCGTTTATTGACGACTACAAGGAGGGTTAGAAGGAAGAGAAATCAAGATCTCGACAGACGAAATACCGACCTCACACGGATATATAACCACAGAGGGAGGAAAACAATTATGCCGACATTTATGAGTTGATGACGAAGGGGAAAAGCGAAGAGGGGGAGGATCGTTTATAGGAGCCGACGACGAGTGTGGTGGGTGGGATCGTGCGAAAGGAGGTCGTGTGAAGAGGTAATGGTAGTCACTATAGACGGCACTGGTGAGAAAGGGAGGAGAAAGCAGAGGGTTCCTCGTTATAAATTGACTTCAGTTTGCGAGAGGAGCGCAATGGTTGCTCGAACAGGGTGGTGGGGGGTGATGTAATTGATGGTGCGTCACTCTAGATATCGTTCGCGGTGGATTCGTGAGGTTCTCCCCGGGAGGGTTAAACTTTACCTCCTGTGTTCCTGACCTCTTCTGGGATTTGTAATGGCAACTTACCTGCTCAAATATTAGCGTCTGCAACTTCAATTCCACTAAGTCACTCAGAATCTTAGTTCCTAGAGCATTTTATGTCAATGTAATAAACTGCCCGAATATAGTCCGAGACACTAGTGACCTAGATACCCACTTGACCCAATAGAAGGGGTGGATCCCCGATTAATATTTATTTAATAGTATTATATGTGATGTCGTCGTCGTCAATGATCTGCCCTTCCTCGTAGTTGGAAGGCATCATAATGAGGTTTTCACTGAGTGACACACGCGTCTCACGACAATAACAAGTCTAAAAAGGGTTTATTATGACGTATCAGAACTTTAACGTATTAGATTAATTACACCCGAACAAGCATACTCCCCCCAGGCACTCAATCAAAATGTTTATACTCAGAACACAATAACTTCTTGTCGTAGACGCGCTCTCTGACAACGTCTTTGACTGACTCCTGGAATGCGACTGCCTGACGCTCCAGTAGTGTCCGGAAGTGCCACACGGGGTGCTGTGAGCAGCTTGCGATGACACAAATGTGTTGTTCGGGTAAAATAACAGCTGGTAAGGAGTTGGGTAAATCCAATGAAGGTTGTAGGCAGCATAGAGGTCCGTCGGGCATCTCTACATCACATATAACTATTATTTATTTTTGCCCAGGGTGGCTGTAACGGTAAAAAGTGACAAAATAGCAATGAATAAATTATAAAAAATAAATAAAAAAAGAAAATAAATAAGTAAAATATAACACTGCTCGGGACGATTTGAAAGAAAAAGAACCTTAACATACTCAGCGTGAACATCGAGTTTGATGTATTTCCAGATTGTTTCTGTATCTTCTAGTTGGTAAGATACGAATTTTCGAAAGAAAAATTAGATAATATTTCATTGGCAAATTACCGACGACTCGAGAAACTCCTTGATTGTGCTCTTCTGTTTGAGTGTCAATTCGTTCTATCCCGTTCCGTCTTTGTTTGTGAATTTGATTGGAGGATCAGCAAAAAGGAGATCTAATTCCTTCAAAATGCAAGCTGATTTTGCCTTGAGTGGAACGTTCTCAACACAAATTCGAAACACACTCAAAGTTTGGAGTTTGTCTCTGTTCGACACACTTGAGCTTCACCAAAACCGTGCTTTCATCAAATTTGCTACCTACCCGATTATTCGAATAGTCCCGAGTTTCAGAAAGAGGCCTCCCTTTTGACCTCATCGTGGCTGTCAGCGTCGGAAGGGAACTCGAAATGAAATTTCAACTTTGATACGCGGCTTAGAGCCACCGTTTCTCCCTTGAAGCCTAAGTGCGCTGCGTAATATCATTAGCCGTTCATTCGTCGTAACGTTTTCCCTCTAAAAGTGCTCGAGAGCTTCGTTCCATTGTAGTAATTCAATATCCCCGACCCGGTAAACTTCTGTAATGTCATGTAAAGGAGGTTGACTCGGTTCAAGGCAACTATACTGATAGAACGGGGGAGTTTCCATGTCTCCTGCTGCTTCTTGCTTCATGATGACGACGAATTACCATTAAAAACAATTCGATTTCAAATAGTTATCTTACCTTGGTGAACAGTGAATGAGTATGGATTTTCTACATAAGTAAACATTTTTTTGGCTCAAAACAACAAAAGTCGTAGTTAATATTCATTTCCGGAAGAATCTTGAGGGTCACCTATACAGATTAATATTTTTCATGACTTAAAACTAGCTAAATGAGAAATTAGTCAGTTCCACCGATCAGCAAGAGTTTCCTCGTATCATTTGTTCTACTGAATGTATAATACGAGGAAAAATTCGGTGAGCAAAAGACCAAAAGATATTTTGGATTTATTTATTTATTTTTTATACAAGAATCCAAGTTATTTTTAAGGAATCCTATGAGAATAATGAATCTAATTTACCCCGTACGCGTAGCTCCCAAAAGATCTCGGAAATCAATTTTAGAAATAACTTGGCTTTCCGAATGGCTATGAATAAATGCATATGTAACCTTTTTAATAAATGCCATTTTGTAGGTCTGGAAGATTCATCGCACTACTCATCCGACATAGCAAGGCGTGGTGAATGATCAATGTGGCATAACACTGCCAGGAGTTGAATGCGACATTGGTGACACGAGGTATTTTGAAAACTTTAACGGAGACCGACCAGAGCTCCTCAATATTAATAGAACTTGAACGGAATTAAGCGGAATGCAGGTCATCAACGGTGTCCCGTAGGATGGAAAACCTGATTTACAGCGAAAGAAAAAAATACGAAAATATCAAACTTTTAAACAATTTAAGGATCCTTTTTTGTTGTTACTCGGACATGCTTTTATCACGAATTCTGTGAAAATAATTCGCTGAAGAAGTTTTGAATAAACGCTGATGAAGATGATTCTCACGTAGTACGGCGCAGGTTAGCCCTTTGCAAGCCTTTCTCAGAAACAAGGATGAATTCTTAATCGCCTTCCAGAGTAGATACGCTGCTCTTGATTCATTGAGGTTGCGATTAAAATGAAAGGTAGCTACTGAAGTCAACCAACAGAGTATTAAAGTGCTGCGTAGCACTCTGAATCCTGAGAGCTAACTCTGATGAAAATTGACGAGCTGCAAAATATTAATTAATTAACACAGGAACCTTCTGGAGCAAATTTATGAAAGTATTGATTGGGTTCGTCCGGATCTGAAACATCATATTATCTTGAAAAGCAAAGAAACCCCCCTTTATCAGTTGATAATTAATCAATACCATACCTACTTAACCTCTAATTCGATCAGGGAATTTTACCTACTCACACAGCGCTCAAGACTGGAAACACGCTAAGATGGTAGGTTCTAAATGTTGATTTGTTTATTGACCACAATTTGTTGACAGAATAATGATGAAAATTGTGCTCGTTGTTCAAGACCTGGTCGAGTTGTTTCAAGGACGGTTTCAGGCACGCCCGTCATTCAATGCATATAAATTCCATAATAGGCTCACGTGGAAACCCCCCCCCCTCTTCCTCCTCACCATCACACACAACCGAATTACAGGTGGTTCGTGTCTGTCAACTTCGCCTCCCTTCTCTCTTTACTCATTTTCTCCGGCTCTCAGTTGGTTGGGCTCCCAAAACAGGGGATTACTGCTTAGAGCCCCCCCTGATCTATCCTACCCTAAGTACCTATTTTGGACGTCCTACGGTAAGTAAGGACAGTTGTTCACCGCACGCGTGATCAAAATACAGCCTAGTGGAAAAATCATACATGGTTAAAGAATGGACAAACCATGTATTTCCAAGTACCTTTTTTCAAAATATCAATGAAGAACTTCAGTCCCTCCTTGAATGGTTTTGGAGTTTCCTCATGAACCGATTTCAGACCGTTAGGATCAAATTAGTAGTTTTCAATATCTTTCTAAATACGTCTGGCGTCTCGCAGGGCTCTCACGTTAGACCAAAGTGCTTTATTTTACTTACAATTATACACTTATACAATGACAAAACAATGGTTTTCTCTTATGCCATTCAGTGTTTGCTCCTTGCTGACCTGATCGTTCGTCTAGTAATGCTCAGATGTTGCAGATAGCCTTGGGCTCATTGCTCTAACTGGTGTGTGGTGTATGGTCTGCGGTTGAATTTTGGAAAATGTGCGGAACTTTTCAAGATGTAAGAGTACGAATCCTCACTTGTTCCCGTACGGTCTGGAGGGCCGGAGAATAGGGAGAGTAGACTCCTTCAAGAATTTCAAAAACATTTCATTTGGGCTTGTCAATCAACTCTCACTTGGCTTTGTGAGGCATCAAACTAAGGGCTTCCGTCATCTAGGTGGGGGATACCGCCACCTAAATATCCCTTTCGAGGCAATGGTCCATTCAATCCGCTTTCAGGCTTGTTTGTCATCAAAATGTTGAAATATTTGATCTCTTTGGCAAACTATCAGCTTTCACACACCTCAGTACCATACTCATTCCACCAACTTGTTTCATGTCCCAACCACCGATCTCTATTAACCCCCCCCCCTCCCTTTCTCCGTGAACTCAGGTCCTCAGATTCAGTTTTCTCAGTCACTCAGTTCAGTTCAGTTCAAAAGACCTTTATTTGTCAAAATGACATAAGGCTGAGTTGACAGCGAATATTGGATCTTATGTACATATCTAATAATACGTAATCTATAAAGTAATCTGGTAATAATTTACAATTTCATTGTGAGGCTTACACTTTGCATACGAAGTGAGAACACTTAAGGAATGACGCTGGAAGATAATTATTGTACTCCTCATTAATTGGAAAATAAAACATAAAATCATTCATGGCTAGAGAAAAAGGAACAGGATACTTGCTAGTCGAAAAGGCATAACATTCTGGTGTTTAGGACAGCATTCACGAAATTAAAAAGTCTCTTTAGGTCGAGTTCATTTGGATTGCGGATGATTGGTATGGCAAATTCGGGGTGGAGGAGATATGGGCAAACCACTTCTCTGTGCGATTTATAGAGTAGGCAGCTGAAGAGGACATGGAAGAGGGTCTGATCTTGGCGGTCAGATTCAGTTTTCTCAGTCACTCAACTAGACATCCTCATGTTTGAAAAATGTCTTCAAAACAATACGTAGTACGTTTGGTGAACACAGGAAAACACGTAGTATGTACACCATAATGTAGCATGTTCCGACGGTTACTGTAGTTATAGATAGGTCAGTTATCTATATATAAATAATCCAATAAAAGTTGTGTTCCTAAGCGGAGTTTTTTTACAAAGTGGTTATTAGGCGTTTGACCGTGCAATGCATAAATAAAATAGATACATATGTTGAAAAATACAGCCTCATTTCTACATAGAGACCATTATTCTAGACTGAAAGATTCTGTTAGAATTATTTGTTTTTATGGACACGTCTCGGAATTTAGATGGTATCCATTCAAAGATATGCGGGAGATTGGTTTGGATTTGGAAACGTTTGTATTCGACGACCTTCGTCGAGAAGCGGTTTGGCTCGATTTGGCCGCCGGTTATAACGCGAGGCTTTGGACGATAGTTGAAAATGCGGGGCCTCGTCAGATTTACCAAGGCTTTGCCCCGCGCAGTTATCGTTGAGCCGCTGGTAGCAAATATTTGTCGGCGTTGCCTCGCTAAGGGGACGCGGAAGGACGGTGTACTCCAAACATCCATTCCAGGCGATCCCTTCCAGCAAATTGATCTCGCGTTGTAGAGGGAGCTCGGGGCTACGAGCTGAAGAAAACCGCGAGCGAGGATTCAGCATTTGGGCCCGCGACTACCTACTTCAACTCACTTCCCGTCAGTCAGTAGGGGAGATAGATGTACCTAGGGACAGTTGTACCTATGGACAGGGGTAATAACTCTTAAAGTAAGTGAGGTAAAATTCATTTACTGATGGTGGCAGCCCTGTTTCTCCAGCCATTTTCTTCTAGTGTTGATGATTTGTGGTGGGAAGATATCATAGCTTTCGAAAAGATGGATTGTTGTTTTCAGCTGTTGAAAGTAAGTTTTTCTCCTCTGATATTTTGTTTTTATATGTAATAAGTATCCCATTTTCATACAATTCAATCATTTGGTTACAAAGCTCAGGAAATAAGCTAATACTTTTTATATAGAAATCAACCAAAAATATAACCTCAAAATTTCCACAACAGTTCAAACAAAATGGCGTGCTGTGATGTACCTAGGGACAGAATTTTTGATGTACCTAGGGACGTCCCTAACTACAAGATGAAGTATCTCAACCAAAGATAAAAAAACTGAGGTTGAATTTCAACAAAATCAAAAATGTCAAGCACTCATCTACTCCAGGTAGCAGCTCTTCAGAAAGTGAAATTATGAGCTTATGTGAGGAAAGCAATGATAGCTTCTCTGAAGAAGAGTCCCACATCCTTGCAAAAGACCTTGAAGACAAGTTTTGTATCAAAGACCTCATACCAAATGACTATGTATTAGTGCAGTTTCCAGGCAAAAAAATAGTTAAATATTATGTTGCCCAAGTTGAAGAGATCCAGGATGAACATTCAGGATTTTTTATAGTGAAATATCTGAAAAAATGTCTTGATTCAAATAAATTCAAAATAGAAAAAGATGCAAAACTATATGAAGTGACAGGTGAAGACATCATACTCAAGCTTCCTGGCCCAATTACTGTAGGTGGAACTGAAAGACGAGAAAACCAGTTGACATTCCCAGTGTCATTTGCTGGATTCCTTATGGGATAAGCCTGAACATTTTCCAATCTGCAATGTGGCCTGAGAAGCCATGCCTTAAATCAGATTTTCAGTTTTTTATTTTTTTTTGTCATATGATTTTAGATGTGTTTTTTTTTTTGTATTAAAAGAGAATGTTCATAAGCTCAGAAAGTTCATAAACTAATTATTCAATAAACTGATTTAAAAAAAAAAATGTGAAAAGAGTAAATCACTGATTCCTTTACACACTGTCCCTAGGTATATCACAGCCAGTCCTCTAGGAAATAGCGTCTAAGCAATTTTAAAACAACAAATAACAACTCGTTAATACTCGCATCGAGCCTGAAGAGATTTTGGTAAAACCCAAGAATAGGGACCGTTGTCACGTTATCAACTGATAGCAATGATATCGATAGTACGCTCTGTCGATATGCACTATCGATATACGCGAAATATTTATCCCTGTCCGCCATATTTCTTTTTATAAAAACGATAGAAAATACTAAATTGAAATAAAATAAATAAATTGAAATAAACTTACCTCGTACTTTTAGACACAGAAAAGGTATCTCAACACATGGCGTAAAATGAAAATCGAATAAATAATTATCGGAACAAGTTTACGTAATGAAAAACATTCAAATTGAAATTGACTCTATATTTTAGAAAATATCAAGCTTCTTTGAGCCTCTCACTCCCGCCATCTGGCCGATATACATTTGCCACATGCTTCTCAATTCTCTCATCAGATCACCACTTTCACTTCTCGTCCTCCTCCAAATATATTCGGAAAGGTACGAATCGAAATGAATCATGACAGATCTGGAGGGAATTCCACGCTTGATAGCGGTCCATGTTCCCTCGATAGCATTTGTGTGGGCCCCAGTATCAGACAACAAACTAGACACGCACAATTAAGGATGGAGGGAAAATGTACACCGACTGAAATAGCAGGAGGAGACAAAAAGGAGGCAAAAACAAAAACACTCGATTATCGATTATCGATAGTCACCGTATGCGCGATATCATTGCTATCAGTTGATAACGCGACAACGGTCCCTATTCTTGGGTTTAGCCGAGATTTGAATACTGTTGAAAACAAAATATTATATTTTCTCTCCATCACACCTATTTTCAGGCATAATTAACTTGAATGATACACTCCAATTGTGTTCAAATTTTTATCGTCACCTCACTTTCCGATCTACAGCGAAGTAATGCGAACTTGATATCAACAGAATTGGCTCTCGAGAAAATGACACGAACTGAAGTCATAAGAAAGTGAAGGGACCTCCGAGTGGAAGGATTGAATACAAAGTGGCGAGATGAGAGTGGACTGAGGATGATGGTCGGAAGAGAAGAGCCCCGAAGCAGGGATGCTTGAATTTTTTATAACTCGCTCGAAAAGTACGGTGGAAAGTCCCAGATGTCAAGGAAAACTCAATACAACGAGTCTGAAGAAGAGGAAATGTTCGCAGTTACGTATAAAAAGTACAGGTCAAGCGAACCAAGTGGACCGGAGAAAGTTAGATTCTTTCTTCCACGTTCGGTTGAAACTTGTTGGCAGTTGGGATATCCATTTCGTTTACTGGACGTGAATCGACCGTGAAACCTTTGTTAGGTGTAGCAAAAGTCGTCCCGCCTTCAATCTACAAGTTGACTACATATTTCAATACCCGAAGGCTTCCTCTGTGATAGCTATGGAACAGTTGAATTGAAACGAAGGAAGAAGTTCTGTCCAGTGCGTCAGCGGATCGACCGCCATTGAGTGACTTCTGAAAAGCCCGTGGCCTGGAGGCAGCGTTGCCTATTAGAGTGGGTCATTATGCCGATGTGCCTCGTTATCGTTGGGGACAACTCAATAAGTCACGAAGCCGCGAATGAAAGCGGTTATTGTCATTCGTAAAACAGCTTAAGTTCCACCAACGGTCAAGTTGATTGGATAAGTGCGTGTAATGAAGTCGAACGGAACGAGCAAAGGTGATAGCGCAAGCCACCCCATTCCTCGCCATCAGCCCCTCCTACCACTCCCAACCCTACCATCACATGATAATCAGAGAGCTTTTAACGACAATCGACCCATCAACTTAAGATACCCGCCACCAGATTGGGTGATTTTGTTTTTGACGTTTCTAAGGTAACAGAACGTTGTCCTCTTCTAGGATGGGATGTAGAGATG
Organism: Cyrtorhinus lividipennis; assembly: GCA_019603395.1. Taxonomy (NCBI): domain Eukaryota; kingdom Metazoa; phylum Arthropoda; class Insecta; order Hemiptera; family Miridae; genus Cyrtorhinus; species Cyrtorhinus lividipennis. The sequence continues at coordinate 25,262,407 of CM034002.1, read as the reverse complement.
AATGTAGATTTGTGGATTATACTGTCAGAATAATATCTTATCTGTTCTTATGCATCAGATCAACCATGCCAATGTGCCTATTTCAATTAGTTTGGTTTTTAGGGGCATTCGGGAATTTGGGGAATTAATGTGTTTAGATTCCCAAACGACACCCACCGCCATTCATGGAAGTAGACATTTTTCTAAAAAAACTAAAAACTTGATAAGTGATTTCCTTCATCCTGCTATAGACGGCCTTCAAAATGTTTGGCCCACGGGTTTCCACGATTTTGGGGAGCCTAGGCGAGTGGAGTGTTATTTTCCACTGAATTTCTGACGTTGAATCGATTGAAATGAGTTTTGGACCGATAGCCATAAGCGGTGGCAGAATATGGGTAAACAGATATACAAGATCGTATCATGAAGTTTTTTTTTTTTTTTTTGAGCTTCTTGTGGATCTAGGCGTATAATATTCCACTGAATTTTGGAAGTTGTATTGATTCAGATGGTTCGTAATGAAACTGCTGCATACCGGAATCGGGTACTACAGGTAAAAAAATCTGCAAATTCTTACACACGGGTTGGTTATTCCTCGAATGGGGGAAACAGTGGATGTGGCGGGTCCCGGACCCATTCCAATCGATTCAGGGTCCAAAATGTAGTGGCAATGATATCCCACACGCCATTCGACCTAGTCTACATTACACCGTGGCGCAATTCGTGGCGCTTCAATTATTCATTCAACTACTTATTTTATAATTATGATTTATTAAATTATAGAACATTAAGACTTAGACATTAGAAGCCTAAACTGGCTGGAATTGTAAATTGTGAAGAATTATGACACATGTACTATTGTAAATATTCAACCAATAAAAAAGTTCTGTATTCTGTATTCTGTATACACCGTGGCGCAAGTGGCTAGCGCGTTCGGCAGTAACCGGAAGGTTCTCAGTTCGAACCCTCCTGGTGGAATTCTGATTTAGTTTTTTTTTACCCATAAATTGACCAATTACTTCTTCCAGTGGGTGCCAATCGTTCTGGGACCAATTTATTTGGATTCAGCGTCCAAAATTTAGTGGAAAATGACACCCTACTCGCCTAGATCGCCCAAAATCTCGAAAATCCATTTTTCAAAAAACACATTTTGACCCCTACCCCGCCCAAATTTGGTCCGATCGGGCTGAAAAGTTTCGAGGACCCGTCTCGGCAGGGAACAGACCCCTCACCCAAATTCAGATTCTCAGATTCTTCGTTCAGATTTTTAGAAAATTTTCTACTACCAAAAACGGCGTGGACAATGGACGGCGGACGGCGTACGGACATCGGCCTTTTTTGATCAGGACATCATGAAACGTCCAGAAAAAATTTTTGAGCCAAATCGGAGAGGTTCACCATTATCATGAAAACATAGGTTGATTATTCGAGGAATAACCAACCAAAACCCTGCAAATTATTACACAAGGGTTGGTTATTCCTCGAATGGGGGAAACAGTGGATATGGCAGGTCCCGGACCCGTTCCCATCGATTCAGGGTCCAAAATTTAGTGGAAAATGATATCCCACACGCCATTCATTCTAGCCTAGATAAAACCGTGGCGCAAATAGCTAGCGCGTTCGGCAGAAATCGAAAGGTTGTTGGTTCAAGCCCCACCCCGGGAGCGAATTTTTTTGTTTTCTGATTTAGTTTTTTTTTACCCATAAATTGAACGATAAATTGACCAACAACTTCTTCTAGTGGGTGCCAATCGTTCTGGGACCAATCCCATTGGATTCAGCGTCCAAAATTTAATGGAAAATGATACCCTACTCGCCTAGATCGTCCAAAATCTCGAAAAATCTATTTTTCGAAAAACACATTTTGACCCCTACCCCGCCCAAATTTGGTCCGATCGGGCTGCAAAGCTTCGAGGACCATCCTAGGCCGGGAACAGACCCCTGACCCAAATTTCAGATTTTTAGAAAATTTTCTACTACCGAAAACGGCACGGACAATGGACGGCGGACGGCGGACGGAGGACGGACATTGACCTTTTTGATCTAGACTCCATTAAACGCCCAGAAAAAAATTGTGAGCCGAATCGGAGAGGTTGACCTTTTGCATGAAAACATAGGTTGATTATTCAAGGAATAACCAACCAAAAATACTCACGTTTTGAAAACCAGACATTTTTTTTTTCGGGAAAAATTTAGACTTTTTCATTTTTACTCCTCTGATATCCGAAGTATTGTAGGGCACTAAATTCACTCACACTGACACTGCTTGGTAGTCTTCCCTAACGCACGGAAGAGCAGTGGACACCATTAACTAGCCAACGTTGTTCACCTGGAGGGATTCGGCAGATTACAGTGTCTTGACAAGATTTATGGACTAGCCAGGACATTGTTCGAGCAATAACGTCGACTATACAGTGGGCTCGCATTTCCCTCACTTGGCGTGTGCCCCCGGCCAGCGGGACAAAGGCCCGGATACACCGCACGACGCCAGTTAAAAGCTATACGAACAGGAACTGCTTTTCATTTGCATTTCCTCGACACATCCCGTCAACGGGTGGCGGATTAATTTACGAGCGCGCCTAAACCTTCCTGCGATAATAATTTCGACCTGATTTGTTCACATACGACACGCCAACCCCTCGGTCGATGTGACGAAAACGAGAAACTTTGGAGCGCAACCTCGTTCTATAGAGGAAAGACTTGGTTTAAATTATCATGTTTGAGGAACGACGGGGAAAGTTTGTTGAACGTCTCGTTGTTCGATAGAAAGTCATATTATGAACGAATATTGTCAGTTTTAAAGGTGGAACATTTTTGCCACGATCATTCTCAAGCCGATGTTGTTAATGAGGTCTCCCTCAAGGGCGACTAATAAGAGTTTTTAGCCGGCCAGAAATCATTTTCATCTTTACATAAATTGCTGGTTAGGGTTTGAAAAGTAGTAGACGTAATGCTTGAACGAAACACTTGGCAAGGCTTTTGACTTCAAAGAAGTCTGTATTTTTGTAGCCTCGGTGGAATTTTGGCCGGCAAAAGTTGACTAACCAGTCTTCAATCGTTCCCCATGACCACCACTCCACTAAATACACGCAGCTTTGTACAGCTTTCATGGAGTTTTAGAGCTATCGTCAGTTAATTCACGTCACAAGGGATAATTATATAGCCCGAGGGTGAATTCAAATTCAGGTTTGTATTTTTATTCGAGGAAGGAACGTAAGGGACGTTTTAATGAGTTACAGTCAAATAACTGGAAAACTGGAGAACTTCAACATGCTATTTGTGTCGCATAGAAATGTTAAAATAATCCCCTGAAGCCTGGTGGTACCCCAACATGCACACCCAGGGGGCACAGCAAGGGGTGAACACTTTGTTCTAGAGGTACATCTCATTAGCTTTTGAAGTCACTCAGCTGTGATCACCCCTATTCGGCATCAAGTATAAGACGAAGTAAATATTATCATTTTGCACCGTAAAAGTGCTTACAAGCTCTAGGAAGCAGTTATTCTGCGGCTTCTGTAGCTTGATGGTTTTTTTATTGATGGTAGTAGGGGGCCCACAAGAAAACATATGCAGGCAAAAATAGCAGCGGAATCAACAAAAGCACATGCTCCTTGTTCGGCCCCAGGCCTCCCTATAAGATCAAAAGATGCCAAGGAGCAGCCAGTTCAAATTACCCGCCGTTTGGGTCGACCAGGGTAGGACCTTTTTGCTCGCGCTAGATGACCCGACATCAGCGCTCGCTCGTTCTGTGAACTAAGGGGGTAACCCTCCGTGAAGAAAACCTCGCAATTACTGTTCACTTCTTCAACGTGTTCGTATCGCTGATCGCTGTGCTCATAAAGTCCTGTATCCGTTTGCATCCATTCGATCAGTCATTAAAAGTTCAATTAACTGTTAAAAGTTCTTCAGTTCCAACCCAAGGTCCCACACTCCTAGAAACTCATATGTCTTCGAACCTCATCCCAAATTTCTATAGAGGATGAAAAGCGTTCTCAACGCATCAAAGCTCATCTCATTGGGAGGTTCAAGCAATAGTTGACCGTGTGGGGCTGAAGTTGGGAGAATACGTACCTGAAACGTCAAATATTTGTTTAAATCTCCAGATGAAGGGTGGACATACCTACTTAAGTTGCTTGAACTGATTTACCAACTCTGGAACGCGACTAGATTCGCCTGATAATTTTAAAAAATCTGCAAATTATTACACACGGGTTGGTTATTCCTCGAATGGGGGAAACAGTGGGTGTGGCGGGTCCCAGACCCATTCCAATCGATTCAGGGTCCAAAATTTAGTGGAATATGATACCCCATACGCCTAGGTTCCAGAAATCTCAAAAACACATATTTAAAATGAGTAATATATACCCAATTTGACCCATAACTTCTTCCAGTGGGTGCCAATCGTCCTGAGACCCACTTCATTGGATTCAGCTTCCAAGATTTAGCGGAAAATGATACCCCACACGCCTAGGTTCCAGAAATCTCAAAAACACATATTCAAAATGGGTAGTATATACCCAATTTGACCCATAACTTCTTCCAGTGGGTGCCGATCGTTCTGGAACCCATTTCATTTGATCCAGCGTCCAAAATTTAGTGGAAAATAATACCCCACTCGCCTAGATCGCCCAAAATCTCGAAAATCCATTTTTCAAAAAACACATTTTGACCCATACCCCACCCAAATTTGGTCCGATCGGGCTGAAAAGTTTCGAGGACCGTCCTAGGCCGGGAACAGACCCCTGACCCAAATTTCAGATTTTTAGAAAATTTTCTACTACCAAAAACAGCGTGGACGGCGGACGGACATTGACCTTTTGGTTGGTTATTCCTTGAATAATCAACCTATGTTTTCATGCAAATGGTCAACCTCTCCGATTCGGCTCAAAATTTTTTTCTGGACGTTTCATGGTGTCTAGATCAAAAAAGGTCAATGTCCGTCCGCCGTCCGCCGTCCGCCGTCCACGCCGTTTTTGGTAGTAGAAAATTTTCTAAAAATCTGAAATTTGGGTCAGGGGTCTGTTCCCGGTCTAGGACGGTCCTCCAAGCTTTTCAGCCCGATTCAAATCCCGAAAACACATGTTCAAAATGGGTAATAAATACCCAATTTGACCTATTACTTCTTCCAGTGGGTGCCAATCGTTCTGGGACCCGTTTCATTGGATTCAGCGTCTAAAATTTAGTGGAAAATGACACCCTACTTGCCTAGATCGCCCAAAATCTCGAAAATCCATTTTTCAAAAAACACATTTTGACCCCTACCCCCCCCAAATTTGGTCCGATCGGGCTGAAAAGGTTTGAGGACCCGTCTCGGCCGGGAACAGACCCCTGACCCAAATTTCAGATTTGGGGTACGCCGACAATGGACGGCGTACGGCGTACGGCGATCGACCTTTTTTGATCAGGACATCATGAAACGTCCAGAAAAAAATTTTGAGCCGAATTGGAGAGGTTGACCATTATCATGAAAACATAGGTTGATTATTCGAGGAATAACCAACCAAAATTGCAACTTTCTTCATTCAAATCATTTGGTTTTGTGGTTATGGAAGCACTGAGGGGCAAAAACCCTTTCCTCATCCGTGACCAATCACTTATTCAGACATCAATTTTGCCCGTCAAACCCGAAAGCCGATTTATTTTCCCGGCTCGCTGTGAAAACGTACATGCCAATAACGACTAATCATAAATTTCCTTTTATTGCCTTTTAATTGTGTCAAGTTCCACTCGCTCATTCGTTAATTGCGTAACGGGAAAACCGAAAAACGGGTGAATACATCACAACCAGCGAATAAGTGCCGGCTGTTACGTATCAATTTGATGTGAATAGAAGAAAACACACCGACCACCTAAATGGTCGAGTCGGAAATGAGAGTGTATCAAAATGAAGTACACTTCCTGCCTGACTTTATTAGAGGTAATTTGGACCAATTCACCGCGGAAGGAAAAGGGCAGTAAATAAAAAATAATAATTTGACCGCGAAGGCAAGAGAGTAAAAGCTCTGCCTGGTGGAAGGTATTTGAGGCTTAAATCTTTGGAAGTGTGCTAAGCCGCCATATTTATAACTTACGTGGTTCCATAACTCACATATATGGGTCCGCTCAACTAGGCTTTTTTCCCGGGTATTGTTAGGCATCGGGAGCCCCCCCCCCCCCCCCCCCCCCTCGGAAGGCGGTTTCACTCATGGGGAACTTACTGGAGCTTTTTCGACGGTTCAGCGTGCGACTCGACTTTCCGTGGGAGAAACGAAGTTACAAATTGCTTAGCGAGAAACATTTAAGTAGAAACGACGGGTGAGAAGAGGAATGACGGCAAGAGACAAATTCTTTTAAAAGACATCGAAAAACAAAATTCATCACACGAGATAGCTTCTTTTCTTTAAAATTTGTTACATGAAGCTTAGCAAGTTGAACACTACAGTCTTTTTTTTCTCTTCGTGTTCCCAATAAATATCTCAAAGAATGACAAAATGGGAAAGTCGCAATAATCGTGGTTTGTTCTTTCATTGGAATAATACACCTGAGTATTCTTATCGACTTAAATTGCTTTCCTCAGTTCCATTATTAGAGCACCTCAAACGACCCAAATCAATATAAAAGTTCTGATTAGAGTTTCTTGATATAATCACGATGGATCAATGAGCAGAGTATCGTGATTTATCCCGCTTAGTAAACCTTATAAATATTTCTTTAATCAGAATTAATTTTGCCATTAAAAACGGCCATTTGCATAGCTGCTGAGTGAAATATCGGAGAATTAATTTACATTGGTTTTCAATTCCCCACTTTACTTCAGGGTCTCAATGAGGGAATACAAAAATTTGCCAACCTGTAATAAGATGTTCGTTTAGACTATCTGCAACCCATTTGCAGTTGAACATGTCACAATGCTCGTTAATAATCTTTTTGTTACTGTTCGGCCCCAGGCCTCCCTATAAGATCAAAAGATGCCAAGGAACAGCCAGTTCAAATTACCCGCCGTTTGGGTCGACCAGGGTAAGACCTTTTTGCTCGCGCTAGATGACCCGACATCAGCGCTCGCTCGTTCTGTGAACTAAGGGGGTAACCCGCCAAAAAGGAAACCTTTCACTTACTGTTACTGTGCTTCTGTTCTTCAACGTGTTCATAAAATCTGTATCCGTTTACATCCGTACGATCAGTCATTAAAAGTTCAATTAACTGCTACAGTTCTTAAGTTGAAACCCACGGTCTCACATTCTGGTGCCAAAACCCGGGAATATATCCGTGGAAAGTGTTCAGTTGTTCAGTTGCCGCGATTCCGTGCGTGCAGTGTTCAGTCGTTCATTCGTTCAACGCAAATTGATCGCTAACCGTTAAATTGTTCTTTGCATTTACTAATCAGACCGCTCATCCTTCGTTCAGGGCATTTTTAATTTCCTTTCTTGGGTCTTTGGGGAAATGTTCTCATCTGCTTTGTTCTGGAGCAACGTGTTTGACGAGTGACGTCATCAATTTTAAATGGATACAGATTTTATGAACACGTTGAAGAACAGAAGCACAGTAACAGTAAGTGAAAGGTTTCCTTTTTGGCGGGTTACCCCCTTAGTTCAGTGAGTGCTGATGTCGGGTCATCTAGCGCGAGCAAAAAGGTCCTACCCTGGTCGACCCAAACGGCGGGTAATTTGAACTGGCTGTTCCTTGGCATCTTTCGATCTTATAGGGAGGCCTGGAGCCGAACAGTTACTATACAAAAGTCGATAAATTCACATGGTCATGATGAATTTTAAGGCAAGACGAATATTTTGATTTAATTGAAATTTGGCTTATAAGCTAGCATTGTAGTATTGCACAAACAAGCAGTGGAATTTCTCCCAACTCACTGCTTCTTCTAAAATGATCACAACTCACATTAGATCGAGGAAGATGTAAATTTTTGAGTCCCAAATGAAAACAGTCACCACTCAGGCGCCCTAGGTCCCCTTCGCGGCAACAAAGTTTTTTTATTGTCTGTTTACTAACACTGCACGTTATCTCGAGCTTTTCTCTCGGACTTTTATCTTCGTATGAATTGTAGCTCGCACTTTTATTGTTTGCAAGCGGACTCCATTCATTTCCGGAGCTCTGAGCGTTGAGAGCAGGTTACAATGGATGAACGAGACGTGAATTCCGAGTTTTCGCCTCGGAAAGCGGCTCGATGGGGTTTCTAACGGTTTTTAATCACTTAGGTGCAGCTCGATGGTATATTACCACTGGAGGGGAAAAAGCATTGAGATGAATACGAATCGAAAAAGACGGGAACAAAACGTCTTCTAGTTTGTGGTTCTTAAAAATAATCTGTCTGGTATGGATCGAATAAATAAAGGGAAAATTGAATCGGCTCTGGTATTGTGTAGCTCGTACAGTTCATCAATATTCCTCACCATCCTGACCACTACTCTTTTGATTAGTTCCAGGGGGGCTGCAGTCACGCTACTTCTTAATTGAGATGAAATTCCATTCGTACGGGATGGTTAGAACGGACGATTACCAACCTGGTTAGAGGAGTATAGAGCCATGGTGAAAACTAACTTAACAAGGTTATTTTGTACCGAAAAAATAAAGGAACTCACGGATGTACTTTACGTGTAGTGTTCTTAAAGTGTAGTTCAATTCATAATTCACCAAGAGGAACTCTACTCATTAATTGTTGGCTTCGATGGAAGTTTGAGTAAAGCACATTCTACTCGTACACTGATCACGCAGAACGTGGGAGTAAAGATAGCCGAAGGTCATTTCAAAAAGAAGACGGCACGACATCGAAGACGAGAATATAGGGAAATGTTGGAGAGACAGACCAAGGGGGTGTGTAGACTCGAGAGTCCTAGGACAAGTCAGGGATGGAGAGTATGGACGGGGGAGCATCTAGACTGCCCGATGAGATATCGACGCGACACCCAAGTGGAACCAATGCCAGGGCCTCCCGTCGGCTTCACCCGGCATAACTCACATATATATTCCGAAGGAAAACCACCCCTCACCCGACCCACCGGTTGGGAAAACCCCTCATCATTCGGCCAATGGCGGTAGAAAACCATAGAATCTCGGAGATATGAAAGGCTCGGTGGGTAGGCGGGGTGGAGAATGAACGGACCCACGAACGGGATGAAGTAATGCGGTAAGGGGGAAACGACCCGAAGAACGAATGGGAAATCGACCATTATTGAGTGTCACAATTTCTGAAATTATTGGCAGAATCTTGGCTCCATGAACGCTTCCAGATATTACAGAGCATGCACGGTTTTTAAATCGAACTCGAACTTGTGCGCCTCCTTTCCCACTGACTAAAAATATGGCAGTTACAGTATTTCTGTCAAAATATATTATCCAACACCTCATTTGGTAGATAGAACCCGACAATCCAACACCAATCCAAATCGAACACGATCAAAATCATTTTTGGCACCTACGGAAGAGGTTTGTCTGAAAAAAATTGACACTATTAAAAAGAGAAATCTACGCCAGCTAGATGCGTACTCATTATTAAACGCTGCAAATTCTTACACAGGGGTTGGTTATTCCTCAGACCAGGCGCGAGTAGACTCATTTCTTCAACATGGGGGAAATGGGGATAACGGTGGGTGCGGCGGGTCTCAGACCCATTCCAATCGATTCAGTGTCCATGATTTAGTGGAAAATGATACCCTACACGCCGAGGTTCCAGAAATCTCAAAAACACATATTCCAAATGGGTAATATATACCCAATTTGACCCATAACTTCTTCCAGTGGGTGCCAATCGACCTGAGACCCACTTCATTGGATTCAGCGTCCAAAATTTAGTGGAAAATGATACCCCACTCGCCTAGATCGCCCAAAATCTCGAAAATCCATTTTTCAAAAAACACATTTTGACCCCTACCCCGCCCAAATTTGGTTCGATCGAGCTGAAAAGCTTGGAGGACCGTCCTAGGCCGGGAACAGACCCCTGACCCAAATTTCAGATTTTTAGAAAATTTTCTACTACCAAAAACGGCGTGGATGGCGGACGGCGTACGGCGTACGGACATTGACCTTTTTTGATCTAGACATCATGAAACGTCCAGAAAAAAATTTTGAACCGAATCGGAGAGGTTGACCATTTGCATGAAAACATAGGTTGATTATTCAAGGAATAACCAACCAAAATCACCAGAAATAGTAAGGATGAACCAATGTGGGGTGATTCAAACCATTTCCTTTCATCTGTAAAATTTGAACGAATTATGACAGTCTTCTCTTCTCAGTTGGGGCCTCAGGAACTCGCTACCATTCCAGCAAGACGTCCGAGTCATGAGGGGCACGGTACACTAACCAAGCCCTGAACCTAACGAGCGAATTTCAGACTCAGCAGCAACCTCGGACTGAATAAATGAAACATTCATCGTCCGTTTTTCACTCTTTTTTCAACTGAATAAATGCATGTGACTTGATTCATGTTTTCTGAATTTATTTATATTATATCAAAGGCTGATCTAAATTGGATGACCCCAATAAGAACGGATGAAAGCAATAACGAACCGATTAAATTAGGCGATAAAAAATGTAGCTTTCGAAAATGCCCATGCATTTACCCAGCCACTCCGTTGATTACAATCAGGTGGCTTAATTCTGTAACATTTTAATCGAATTAAGCTTGCGGATGGTTTTAAACGGAACAGAAAATGCAATGATGATGAGATTGAATACGAATTAATTGACTTTTGGAGAGCACATCGATTACTCACGCAAACGGACGAATTCAACTTTTGATGTAATCATCAATGTATTTAAAACATAATAGGTGCATGCAGTTTTAGTTTATAAAATCATTAAAAGGTGTTGAAATAGTGGTGGGGTTGTAAGTTGACTTCCTCGTTACTTCTTTACTTCTTATCTTTAATACATTTATTCTTAGAAATTTTATTCGTACGTGGCTTTTCCCCCCAAGAATGTGTTAATTGGAGAAGGAGTTCACGGTTCACGGTTTCAGGGGATATTATAAGACATCACTAATCCACGTGGCTACGAATGTGAATGAAACCAAATTTCGAACTCCTCCTACAGGTGGTCATTCAAATTGTGCGATTCACTGGGTCCAGTTACTTTTTGGCACCTAATTTAAAAATTAAAATCATTCGAGCCCCCCCCCCCCCCCTTTTCAAATTTCTACCAATCATGAGAAATTTATCAAGGTCATTTGAAATGTGGGCGAAAATCAAAGTGAATCATTTTACGTTCAGCCGGTAGTGCATAGTGTACAGTTCATCCTCCCTTCGGAGTGGTAGGCACCTATAGATAAAGCGAAAACTTTTCCCACCGCGGAAAGCTCAAAAGAGGATTCTGTATACCCTACAAACGTCAGAGAGATCCTTCACGCTCGCTGCTTTCACAAGACAGAACACCACTCTACGGCCCTTAATCCCATATATTTTTCCACCCTCTGTCCCAGATCATATACGTAGTACGTATTCCCAACACAAGAAAGAACATTAGATGCTTTCAATGTGTTCCTCAAACATAATATTTTATGCAATAAAAAGTTTCTCCACGTTGCCATTTTCAACCGGAGGCGAGATTTTCTCGTCGGAATACCAAGTTGAATTCTTCAAATGTCGTTTTAGGTGAAGCTACTTTTCACTCGGGTATTTCTCACAGGTGAATACACGTACAACCTACCGTGGACAATTCCGCATTTTACGTATAACGAATGTTACCTTGTCTCTGATCTGCGGGCGAGACGACTATCGAAAACGGTTCTCATCTTTACCTGCAAGCAGAAGTATATCATGTAAAGATGAATAAGTTGATGAATTGCACATGTTAATGTTTGAGAAAGTGGTGTGGGGAAACATGAATCAATGATCCGGACTTGAAAAAATTCGCATTCAGGCAAAAATTCTCACATATATATTGTAACGATTTATATTCTTTGTTAATAATTTATTACAATCGTTCACTCAAATACACTGTCTTTGTTCACACACTTACACAATCACAAAGCACAATTCACAGTTGTAATGCGGTTGTCGCACTATTTATAACACGGCATGATTTATAACACGAAGCAGCTATATCCAGACTCCAAACTGAACTGAACTGCGCGGCCTTCCTGGGTCCCTTTTATACTGGCTGCCTTGGCCGAGAACCTTCTCAAACCTTCCCTGGTTCTGGGAACTCGATGTCTCGAGCCAACAGGAAGGTTACAGCCAATTCAATACGCATGAATGTCCGAGAGCGACCCTTAGCCCTCCACAGGTCGTTGACCCTGCAATGCTGGCCGCCCAGGAGACTGGCGCATGTGCCAGCTTGCAACACTATGTACTGGCTGGGCAATTTTTCTTCAATAATTTATATCATGTATTCAATCTTACCGTTGACATGTGGTTTTCATTCTGAAAAATGATTTCAAGGTGCATGTCAAATACACATATGAATGAACCCCGAGTCATGGACTAATAAGAAATATAACTTTATAACTTTCAATTGCTTTGTGCTCTACAAAATTACTCAGTTAAAAATGCCTCATGCAATGAATATATCTACTAAATAACATACAATATATTTATTATATAAATGTTTCATCTGCTATTCCGTAATAACTGTGCGGGTAAAACAAAAACAATTCAGAAGTCCTCAGGATGCAGTCTCCTCAGAGGACAGTAATGCTTGAGAGGATAATGACGGATAATGCTGGGAATTGTGGGCCACATACTGGTAGAGGGTCAATATTGTACAGTTCAATAGAAATTTCAGGTTCAGAACGGCATTTTAAGTTGAAAATAGTACATGAATAAAAAAACTTTTATTTTATTTTATTTTTTTTTTTTTTTTTTTTTAATATATAACTTTATTTGTACAATGTACATTTTAGTTTTTCTCGTTAGACATGTTAGTAGGCAAAGCCTAATTCACTTGGAACGTGACGAGAGGTGCGTGTCCATTGATACGCCTCTCAAAAATCAGGTACATTATGTGTTGACAGTCTTAACAGTGTTAGTTTAAATAGTTAATAGAAAATAAATTATATGTTCAACAGGTATGTTAATTTCGATTAACACTTAGATGTTTAACACAAGTATATCACATTTAATTGCACTAATCAGGTATTAACGGTTAGATCAATTGTTCTTTTTCTTTTCAGCCTTCTTTGGTCTCGAGCAGGTGGTTGATTAATCAGTAGATTTTGGAGTTCCATGTTATTATGGGACTGAAGAAGTTCGAAATGGCGATGGCCTGTCTGCCTGAGAACCTCCATTACCGTAGGCACGTCGAGGTCAGAATGAAGGGTCGAGTTTCGGATGTACCATGGAGCTTTCGTGATTATTCTGAGGATTCGATTTTGGAGTGTCTGCACCTTTTTTATTTGGCTATCTGAGGCTGATCCCCAGATCTGGCATCCATATTGCCAAATAGGTCTGATAAGAGAGAGGTATAGCAATCTCTTCGTGTGAAGGGTTAGGGCAGTGCTGGCAAGTAGAGGCATGAGAACGTGCATCCTGGTGCGAGCTTTCTTGACTATTGATTTCAGATGTTCATGCCAGATGAGCTTCTTGTCGAGTATCAGACCCAAGTATTTAACATGGTCAACCTCAAGTACGTTTGATCCGTTCATGGTAATTTGGTGGTGTGTTAACTTTCGACGGTATGTGAACTTAACAAGAGTTGATTTAGAGGGATTCACTTTGACGCGCCATTTACGGGACCACTCTTCTATTGAATGTATATGCTCCTGCATCAACCTACATGAGCCCTCACATGTATCGCTTCTCGATAGTACAGCTACGTCATCAGCAAACATGGCAGTGACTATATTATCGCTGCTGGGAAAGTCACTTGCGTAAATTAGATAGAAGAACGGGCCCAGCACACTGCCTTGCGGTACTCCAGCGTTAATTGCATGCGCACGTGACTTGGCTCCTCCATATGTGACCGAGTATGTTCTCCTTGATAAATAGGACTGAACGATCCTGTAGTAGGTGTCTGGAAGATGAGGCTTCATTTTGAAGAGCAGGCCAGAATGCCAAACCTTATCGAAGGCCTTTTCGTTGTCGATGTACAAACCCATGCATACTTGTTTCTGTTCATACGTGTGCAGTATTTCGTGTACTACCCGATGAAGCTGTTGGGGACACGAGAGGCTGGGGCGAAAACCAAATTGCGTAGTGGGTAGAAGTGGTTCAAGATACTGGAGGAGTTTAGGAAACAGTAGCCTTTCGAACACTTTGGAGAAGATAGAAAGTAGACTTATGGGTCTATATCCATCTATGCTGCGATGGTTCTTTCCTGGCTTTGGGATCATAATAATTAATGCGTGTTTCCAATTTGATGGGAAGTAAGCTAGACGGATGATACCATTGTAAATTTGAGTGAGCAGAACAATAGCTTTCCTGGGGAGTGCTTTTAGGAGAGGTTGAACTATTTGGTCTTCTCCAGGCGCTTTTTTCGTAGGAGAACGGGAGATGCCCTCTCGAACTTGTGAGGGGGTAAATAGCTGGGGGAGCGGTGACAACTGGAGAGGTTCATTTAAACTGTCTTTTACTAATTGGCAAAAGGTTGGATCGTTTTGAGAGTGAGGGGAGAATTGACTGAACAAACTATTGGCAAAGGCATCTACTTTTTGTTCTGGCGTAATTAGCCAGTTATTGCCCATTTTGAGTGGTGGGATACTCTCTCTTCTTTTGGTCAGCTTTTTAGTCTTCCTCCACAGGGATTCCTCTTCATTATTTAGCTGCTCAAGCTCAGCATGTATGTTCCGTTCTCTATGTTCTTTTAGCGCTTTCTTAAATTCTTCAGTAGCTTTGTTATAAGCGGTTTTGTGAGGAGGATATTGGGATTGCTCCCATAAGGCTCTGCAGCGTTTTTTTACAGAATGTAGCTGGGTGATGTGGGATGGCCATGACACTGGCCTTTTTGGAAGTGACGAGATCAATCTAGGTTACAGCCAATTCAATACGCATGAATGTCCGAGAGCGACCCTTAGCCCTCCACAGGTCGTTGACCCTGCAACGCTGGCCGCCCAGGAGACTGGCGCAGGTGCCAGCTCGCAACACTATGTACTGGCTGGGCAATTTTTCTTCAATAATTTATATCATGTATTCAATCTTACCGTTGACATGTGGTTTTCATTCTGAAAAATGATTTCAAGGTACATGTCAAATACACATATGAATGAACCCCGAGTTATGGACTAATAAGAAATATAACTTTATAACTTTCAATTGCTTTGTGCTCCACAAAATTACTCAGTTAAAAATGCCTCATGCAATGAATATATCTACTAAATAAGATACTAATATATATTATTATATAAATGTTTCATCCGCTATTCCGTAATAACTGTGCGGGTAAAACAAAAACAATTCAGAAGTCCTCAGGATGCAGTCTCCTCAGAGGACAGTAATGCTTGAGAGGATAATGACGGATAATGCTGGGAATTGTGGGCCACATACTGGTAGAGGGTCAATATTGTACAGTTCAATAGAAATTTCAGGTTCAGAACGGCATTTTAAGTTGAAAATAGTACATGAATAAAAAAACTTTTATAAAAACAACGTTTTTCATATGTACTAAAAAGTAGAAAATAATTTTCCTATGAGCCTGGCAGAATTTCTGAATAAATTGGTCACATTATGGTAACAGACTTTATAACAATTTCCAATTCTTATAAAACGAAAAACGTTGGGCGCATTTTGTATTATTATTATGAATGTTCATTTTAGAATCATATAAATATGAGATTTATATGAGGTAATACTAAACTACTGTTTATTTCTGACAATATATTAATTTTACAAATTATCTATGATAATTATTATAATTGTGATTGTAAATGAAACTTTTTCATTGTAACTTATGAATATATTTAATTCATTTAAGGTAAAATTTTATTTCTGCAAAATTATGTAACAAATATGTATTTGAAGAATTATTGTAGAAATCATGATTTTAATGTTCATTTATATGAAACATTTTGAATTCGTTAATGATGATTAGTATTATTGCATATGATGATATCAAATGATTTCTAATGTTCACAATTCAATTCCGTGAAACTGTATTAACTGAATATTATGTCAACTGAATTATTATAAAGAAATTTCATTTTACAGAAATGTGAGCGTATTAGAAAGATCTTGATGTTTGAGTACATGCGCCCATGTTTGTACGCCCATTCGTTTTATAAGAATTGGAAATTGTTATAAAGTCTGTTACCATAATATGACCAATTTATTCAGGAATTCTGCCAGGCTCATAGGAAAATTATTTTCTACTTTTTAGTACATATGAAAAACGTTGTTTTTATAAAGTTTTTTTATTCATGTACTATTATTTTCTACTTTTTAGTTTTGTTCGTTAGAAATTTGTAACCGTAAAATTTTATCGAAGAACCTCGATGAACAATGCAGATATTCCCCCCGGGCGGGGGGGGGGGGGGTAATCCTTTGTTTACCTTTTTCAATCTCCAACACATTCTAAAGGAATTCGACGACCTTTGGACTAACGTTACATTTTTTTCTCCCGTCATTTTCATCATCATCATCAAAGTATTATAATATTGCATTGTCATCTGGTTCTGATCTATATGTAAAGTTTCAGAACTATAGATTGCCGATAAATGGTCGAAATTTGAGTTGAAAGATTTCGCGGACAAACAGACAAACAAGAAAGCGGGTTAAGAAAAACGTTTTAAAATCCGCTGAAGCCTACAAATTTAGTTCAGGTGAGTATAGGTTCCTAATTAGGGAATCTCGCACAAAGTTTGACACTCGGGAAGGTGCGATGTGGTCGAGAAGGAACTAATCGATTTACCGAGTTAACCCGAAACCTGATTTACTCATATAATTGTCAACTAGTTTAGTGACCGAATGGCGCCTATCCCGACATCAGAGGGTCGAAGTTGAGTTGATGGCGGCCCTAACTAAGCGGACAAGTTCGCGCCAACGGTGATGGATTTCAGATTGAAGGACACTGGGATTGGGTGAACTTGTGAACTTGACAGGAGGCCTCTTGCATCGCAGAGGAATTTGTAAACATGTTACCAATTAGCCATTTCAATGTCTCAAACACTCGGTCTCGTTTTTGAAACGTGTGATTTTTTCATTCAAAGTGAAATGGATAATAACTGAATAGAAATGCTGCAAGAGTCCATCAACGACATTTCAACCGGATTCTTCTCTGAATGGTATTCATAACAGACGCCCGCGTAACCCTGAAAAATAGAACCGCCCGCTCAAAAGTCGTGATTTTGCGACTGGGTCGATTTGGCTCATTTTCTGAAGCACTCGACGTGCAACCCTCCAACCCGAGATATCGCTTTCATTCGGGCATTATTGTGAAAGGAAGCCGAGGGAAAGAGGAAACAAACTGCGGAAAACACATGTCGCTCTCAGGGAATAGCGTAGGTGTCGTCATCCGTCTACTGCGATGTAGGTAACTCATTTCTCAGAGCGAGAGATCCAATTTGAAACCTCATAACACTTCAGATGATAAATACAACCAAGGAACAAATCCCTCGTCGTGTAGTAACATGAAACTGTGGGTTATTTACGCTTGTACCTGATGTTTTTTGTCTTTATGTTGAATGTTATTTTCCGCGGACCTAACCTATAGTAACTCAGCTAAAGCTAATAACGTCAAAACGGAATCATTATCAACGAACGAGAAACCCTGATATTTTCCCAATTTAACGAAGAGATGCATGTTTACATTGAGCACTAAACCTACCTAATGCTCAAGTTAAAAAAAAAAAAAATGACGTTAATTGTACACAAAATGGAGGTGTACACTTAACGGAAACGTAGACTCGAAGTGATTTCATCTATCTCTTTTCACAAAATACACAATATTTGGAGTGTCACTAGCTCAACAGAAGCAATCATAGACATCCTCCCGGTCTTGAATCTGTGGTATTGGATGAATGAGAAAGCTAGTGCCTAGTTTAAAATATTGTTGGGACTGTAATACCAATATAGATGTAATCCAATGGGTCAAAATGATGAAAGTATAGTAATTCAACAAACATAAATCAACAAAACCACTTGTTTACTTCAAAGCAGTACCATTTTCCGTCAAACACCACTCTGTTCTCAAGAAATAAGCGATTGAGAATACTCCATCATAAGAATTGCTCGGCCCACGTTCTAAATGTACTAAATCGATATCTTCCGAGGAAGAACTTATTGCCTAATTATTCTCAAGAAACATCTTTTTATGGGTTCCTAATTTATGCAAAAACCAGGGTCTCCTCCTTCACCTTTTTTCCTTCAAATATTCATAATTTCTATCGAAGAATCGGTAGGGAAGGGGAATTTATAAAAGACTCAAACCAGAGACTGTTAGATTAGAAAAAACGTTTCCCAGCGTTGTTTACGAAATAAATATTTTCAATTAAATAAATGAGCATCATAAATTAGGATATGTTGGGTAATATCAGTAATAATACCTATCAGGAGTAGATGCGCCACAGGGAAGAGTTTTATTCGTAGTGTCGCTCTCCTCAACAGACTTTCATCACTTTTTCAGAGGTGATGTAAAGAGGAAGGCAAACAATGTGTTTTATGAGTCTTTTACAAGGAGGTGACAATATTGGTGATGTTAAATGTTACGTTCTATATTATCAACAATATTATAATTATTTAAAGAGACCATCCTCTGAACACGATTCAGAAAAGTTGGCAGAACATCCGCCATTGAGAAGTACAGGTCCTCTCTTTAAATTTTACCGATCTCGATTCCCGTTACCGGGAAGGTTGCACGATGAGTTGAAGGAGCGTCCGAGCCTGAGAATCCGACTTTCGAGCAGTCTGTTCGTACAAGGTTAAACAAAAGGAAGGATAAAGCGAGTCCCGAGAGAACAACAAGATTTCCTCCCCGCTATTTATGGTTTGACGGCACCATCGACTTGGAAGAAGGGGATTTTCTATGTTTTATGTAGGCCGGCCATCCCTCGAGTGGGCTCCAGTGTAAATAACTTAGGCTCCCCAGAGAGTTCAGAAATGAGGGAGACGCTCACGAGAAATGTGGATGTTTAATCCTTTTACGGTCGCTTGAGTGACTCGAATAGTAAGGACCGTCTCATGGAAATCATTTTGTTCCAGTCGAGTTTCTAATTTTCCACTCCGACGATCGTAGAAAAGTCGTTTGTTCAGCCCTGAAATAACATTACGGCTAAGTCGACTATCGAAACCGCAGAGTTGAAACGAATGGGATTGACGATATTACGGGATAAGTTAAATCCTCAATCTCTCAATTCACATAGATGGAATGAAAGTGGTACGATGAAAAGAGGTAATTTCATCTTAACATCACTTCTCAACAACTTCGCCAAATCATTGTATTAGCCTAACGTTAGAAAACCGGTTAAAACTTATTTGATCGCTTCTACAAATGAACCTCTCAGGCCACATGGGTATATCCTGCTCGGAATCAGGTGTAGATTATACAAGCTGGGGCTCAGTGGAACACTTAACACGCTAGGAGCCCTCAGAGACCAAGCTGTGTCGAACCACATCTTTGGTCAAAGAGAAAGGGAAATTATCTTAAGGATCCATCTACTCAGGAAGAAAGGAGCGAATAGTCACATCTGTGCACAGAATCGAAGTTATAAACAGTGATTTTCATAACAACTGGATTTTGGTGTTCGTAATGAGTCCATTTTTATTGATTCAGTGACATAAGAATGTTCATCTCAGACGTCTAATCTGAGACCGAAATGTGAGCGGATAACCATCAAATCATTAGCTCACTGATTTCGGATACAGAAAAGGCAAATATCCAAGTAATTTGCGTTTAAAAGTTTCCTGTTCAATGATCTTAAAGCATCAAGGGTGTGTGTGTAAGCCCCCAGGCTTGCTGCCTCCAGAAGGCCAGAAGGGAGAGAGCATGCGCCAAATGCGCGCGCAGCTCCTGCCTGGACGTCGCATTTAGAGAGGCCCAGCACTCACTCCTTCCAAAGGCGTCCAACCAGGCGGTCGTCGTCAAGGCGCCCCTCGGGGCCGAGGCGCCCAACATGTTGGAGTATATATTTTTGTAACCCTGTCGTGCAAGAGATTTCTCACTCAGTCCATCCTGGCTTCGTCCTGTGCTCGCTCTGATGTGAACTCTTCTACCGTGCTGAAGTCGACCGAAGCTGTAATATTGTGTTCCCCATGAGATAGAGGACTCAAGTTAATAAGCCTCGCTGTGTACCTGCGGGACAGCGAGCCCCCTCCTGTTTTTCCTTCGACGTCGACGCCGTTTTCGTCAGCCGGTATCGTTGCACTTGTTCATTAAATTGTAATTCCTGTATATCATAATTTCATGTCACTTGCATTAATTGTATTTTATGCTCCACATGTGGTCTAATTTACTTTGTCTTGTACCAATTCTAGCCCAGGTTGAGGCATATTTTCCTTTGCAACGAGTCCTTGTTTTCAATTATAATTCAGTTTGTATCAATGTATTTTATGTTCATCCTTGGTATCCCTAGTTGCTCAGTCGTAAGTCTTGGACTTACATCCTGTATCCTCTCGCTAGGTTGCTTCCAAATTCTCCGAAGAAACCCGAATTAAATTATAGTAAATAATTCAAACAGATTTTAATTCGAGAGAGGCTTACATGTGTAAATCAAACGCAACCCATAGAGCATTCGAAATACTTCAATTTTTTGTTTTACTGTCGGTTTTGGCTGTACACCTCCTGTAAACGTCTGAAAACGAACACGACTCGAAAAATAATTTTTAAAATGACATCGCGTGTCTTGAAATTTGAGAATTTTCTGTATGATGATTTAATAAAATTGGTTTGAATGTAACCTATAGTCAGTTTTAACCACCGTTTCTGAATTGGTTGCCTATTCTACATCTCAGCTTCTTCTCAATCAAACGAGAAATATCGATGATAAATGTGATGCGAGACAATCCTGTTATTCACCATAAGGGCGCTGTAATACGGTGGAACTTTCCGAACAATTTAACTGGTATGAAGCACAACACGGAGTCATGAGGGTTTCTGAAATGGACCTGAACTTTTAAACCTCATAAATTTGCTCGAGCTCGGGCTGGAGTCACCTTCAGGGCACGACCTCCACAGTTAGGGAAAGGCTCACTCGTATTTACTGAATTCCTCCCGAAACCCTTTACCTCTTAATGGGACGATGCACTCTCCCCATTCATTATTCATTATTCACTCCCTTGGAATTGCTGCCTAATTAACCCGATCTGTTTCTACCCCTTTTAAACCATTTAAACACCTTTTCCCCCCTCCTATTTCATTTATACGGGGCACTCGAAACAATAAATGGAGGGAACGCGAGGCGATAATATTCCATCTCGGGGGAAATCGACCATGTACCAGTGGTGATGTGAGATGTGGGCTTTTTATTCATAGAACGAGTAACGTAATACTGCAGCCTACTTACAGATCACGTTCTGAATTCATTGAATGGCAACCTGCAACAGCTAGCTGGTTTAAGGGCCCTATCGCGGCATTTAGGAATCAAAGAACTGATGGAATACTATGCGTTATTCAAACATTAAGCGGGAAATATCACAAATCGGTCCATTACATTCATCAGTCTCTTCCTTACAAACTCTGGGTTCGGGAATATTCCTATCAGCACACTGATTTGATACTGATACTGAATATTCTATTTACAAACGCAAAAATGGAGCGATCCAAAAACAAATCATAGTCAACTAAGCAGATGTGCAGAACGGCCGTAGCAGTGGTAAGAAAAATTCCATGAAAATTAGCAATTATTGTTTGAATAATGCAAGTTAAAACGTTGGAGGAGCGAGCCTCATTGAGGAAAAAGCATAAGTCAGCTCAGTCATGGAGAATGCCGAGCCCATTTAGGAAATATCCGCTTTTTGTGGCTTTGTGTGAACTGCTACTGTTTTCCCCGCGATTTATCACAGCCGATAAAGACTGCCCAAGAGACCTATGACGTTCTGGTCTTGGGAAGGTTCGCGGCCAACGTCGTCAATAGGACTCGAACAAAGAAAACACCAGCCTGTTCCCGTCGAATTGAAATTTATTAGCAGCACTAAGGTCGAATGAGCGGAAAAGACTTGGACGATTACGTTACGAGCCTCCCCGGTCCTAACAATAAATGATGGTCCGCTCAACTTCCATTCATCTCTATTGGGTCGGTTGGATGAGATGGGCTGTTATCAAACGATCCGGTTATAGCGTAAACTGTCTGTGTGGGAGGAGTATTGCCTCAGTCCATCAGAAATAGTCGCTCACACCCGATTCGCTTCATGGACCCTTCAGCTATCTTGTTAGATGACTACCGTCTGTTAGGTGTCGGACGCTGTCACGAATTCAAACAGAAAAACGCTGCAAATTCATTCACAGGGCTTGGCTAATCCTCGGACCAGGAGCATGGAGACTCATTCCAATCGATTCACCGTCCAAAATTTAGTGGAAAACGATACCCCACACGCCTAGATCGCCAAAAATCTCGAAAATCCATTTTTCGAAAAATATATTTTGACCCCTACTTTCCCTCAAATTTGGTTCGATCGGGCTGAAAATTTTTAAAAACCAACTAAAACTGAAAAAAAAAAATTTCAGATTCTTAAACAAATGTGTAGTACCGAAATCGGCGTGGACAACGGACGGCGAATCTGAATTTAGCAAAAAATCTCAAAGAATAATTACAAAAATATTCATATTCTCAAATATTGTATAGAGGCCGGGTTCGCTCATAAAACTCCAGAAATCAGGATAGTGTCTTGTTCGAATAGCCTTGAGATAAAATGCTTCAAGCCCTCTTGTTTTAGAAGGGCGTTAGTCCCAACTCCAGTATGAAATCACATCCGCTTGGCAAGGCATCTAGATCAACTAGGCGCGCCCTATTATATTCTATTGATCTTACGGCGCTGAAAGTTGAGAACGCTCAATTTGACACAATCGATCGGATGAGGTTTCCAAAGGGAACCCGAACAGACCAAACTAAGACCCTGGCGGAGTTTCAAGTTCCCAAAGTTCTCGAACGCCTTTCAAACCGGGTTGGATGTTTGAGGATACGATCCTGTAGAACCATACTACGAGTATAATCTCAATATCCGCACAGTAGCTCAAGCGCTTTACAACGTCTCTGGTATAACAACGATCCGCGATCCACAAGGAATAAAAGCGTGAACCAGTAACACGTTTGCTATCATGAAAACCTATTCAATTTAATCGTGTTGTTGAATCACCAGCACTCGGTAGGATGTAGGGTTGAAGTATTACACGTACGGTTCGTCATCGTTCATTCGATCTCGGTTTATCGATCACGTGTTGTGAAGGGCCAAGGCCCTTTGTCCAGGTAAATCAGTGGGCCTTCAACGATACAAATGTGTACGAATCCACCCTCTGTGAAATCAAATCAATCGTTGAAGGACCATTAATTCAAATTGAAAAAAAAAATCAATTATTTTCAAAAGGATTTTTATTTCAACTCAAAACGTAATATGAACAAGTGGGGAAATTAACATCGACATCTTCATTTTCGTGTTTGGTCAGCTTCATTACGCGTTTTATTTGTTAAAAATGGCAGACAATGTGTTCTATCTCAAACCGAAAGAAGCAATGATTTTGCTCCTTCGATAAATGATTTTTATCTCTCTGATCATTGAAGTAGGTAAGTGGCTGGCTTTAGGCTAACAGCCTGCCAGCGGAATGGCAAGAAAGATATTTACTAGCCGGTTCACCCCTATACTTCTCCATTTAACCCCGAGAGCGAAATCTACATTCTATCCGACCGACGCTAACCGCCTCTAGATGTATATCATTGGACTTTAATTCGGTTAGTGATATTCTAAGCTCTTCAGGCTGACGTACGAATTCCCTTACAAGGATAAGTTTGGTAAATAATTGAAAAAGCACTTTCGGATACTCGCTAAGAGTCGGTTCTTACGTATAATATTTATCTCGTGCTTCTATATTCATCAGCTCCTTTGGCACTTCACTAGATCTTGTTGATTGAACATTCTATACGGTCGTGATGGTTGAAGCAAAGACTCTCTTGCGTTATTTCCATCACGGCAATTCCACAGATGCTAGCTAACACGTTACCAGCCGTTCTTGATGGATTTATTCAAAACCCTCCGACTCAAGAGGGACCTTGAACTAAACAGAACTAAACTACCTATCTGAGAGTTATAAAGGCGTTCACCAGTCGTCATTAAAAATTGACGTACCTTATCGAAATATTTACATAAATTGTGCAGCCAAAGGGTCTAAATTTATAATATTGAGTTCGGATTCATCGCTCAAATTACTCTTTGTAATTTGGTAATAATCAGAGGCGGGAAAACCCGCAGATATATATCTTGTTTAATTTATGTTCCGCATTTAACAAGAACACGAAACTGGTCCTATCCAAATACTTAGAAATCCCTATATTGGGTCGTTCAATATAGGTAGCTCCGTTTATTGTCTCTCGAATCGTATGAATCGAGCCGTATTTGAGCTATTTCTTTCGTCCCCCGCAGCTGAATACGGACGTATTAATTACGCTCCTGTGAGATTGTTACGCCTGGCGCATAGAAAGCCGGAATGGATTCCAGCTCGTTGAGCTAGATGGAACAACCGCTGAGGGAAGTTTCATTTTCCCGTTCGTTCCTCCTCCCGTGGACGAGTACGGAAGTGCGGAAGAAGTGATACGATTGCACGGAGTGTGTTTTCATAATCTTCCCTCAGTTGAAAATATTCCCGGGGAAATGAAAATTTAATATAAGGGAGCGTACAGCGCCAAAACTGCCCTTCGCCCGCGGAAGGGGCAATTTGCTGGCCTCGTATGTGTAGTCGGGGGTGAAAGGAACATCAATGTCATGAATGAAACTCTAATTTGTTCTTAAGGCCCAGTATTGAAATGAATATGAACAGCGAGGCTGAGGGAGGATAGTTGTTTGTTTCTGAAAGGCGCCATTTCCTGCATGTTGGTTGAAGTTCCGGGCGCTTCAAAATTCCCACGTTATAAGCTTTTCCATGGCATTTTCCAGCTACACGGCTTGGGAGCCGGTTTCCTTCTCTTCTACATCTATTTCCATATCAGCGACGACGAGGCCTTCGCCCCACCCTAGCTCCTCCTCTAGCTAGGCCCCTAACCCAACGTTATGAATATGGAAAGTCCGGGACCCCTGTGAGCCGCACAGACGCTCATTTCAACCCTCGTTTTCCCTCAGTGGGCTCCAACCCCCAGGGGAACTCACACTTTTCACGAATGTTCGCTGAACCCGATTTTGTACAACAACGATACTCGGGGTCACGCGAAAATGAACATTTGAAAATGAAAATTTACTAGAGATGTGGTCAAGTGGATCTGCAAGGAAGTTAACATTATTAATTTCCATGCTTCACAATTTATGATAATATTGCGCTTAGATTTGGTTTAAGGGTACCGGTGACCCAAAATGACCTTTTTTTTTTTTTTTTTGCATAAAAAAAAACTAGAGAATCTGCTGAAAATTTTGATATATTACATTCAATTATTTGGATAAAGGATACCTTCACAATTGACGTCTGAACTAATGACCGCCCGCTTCGTACGCTGCAAAAACGTACGCGCTCCTTTCTTGCCTTGTCCGATGGCGCGCATAGCGTAGATTAGGCGTACATTCACATCGTGAAATTTCGTTTCAGGTAGAGTATTTGCATTTGAATAGAATGCAGAATAGGAGCAATCAGAACACAACACTGAAATGTTCACAGCTAAACCTGTGTGCTCACCACTATCTAGACTCATCTCACCACCACATTCAGGGCCCATCCGATTTCTTCTGAATCCACGGCGGAATTCTTTTCTGCTTCTTGAAAATGGTAGCAGAACCTCTCGGCATTCTCAAAATGAATTAGGTTCGAGAGAACAACTAGAAAATCCGAGAGAAAAACTGCGAAAAATAGTAAAACTGCGAAACTGCGACGGCGAGACGGGAAAAGTAAACAAACCATCGAAAAGTAAACAAATTTTAGCCACTACCGGTTTTTAGCGTGATATCGTCTCTTCTTCTCTTACTCTTCTTCATCTTCAGTGTATTATTTCTTCTACCTGAGCTCCAACCGGAAAAACACTGCGCATTGAAAGGTGGGACGAGTTGCGAGCGGACGAGTGAGTGTAACAGGCTGAGTAGAGCCGTCTGTCTTTGTCTCTGTTTTTCTCGAAACACGTTTTTTCACCTTCCGAATAGAGTTTCCCAGGAATGAGTGGACGGATTTTCGTTTTCTTTTTTTTGTTTAGTTCAGAATGGAAAAAGGAACAAACGAATGTATGGAATTTCGTAAATCATGGGATTTGGTAATGTGACATCCCCTCAAAGTTAAGAGTAGCTGAATACAGCCAAAATAGTTCTTTCTTTAGCCACCCAACAGTATGTTGATGAAGCAAAAACAAATCCTTACATTTGTTTGTCCACAACCATTCGAGGAACAACTGGAAAAAGTTTGGGACTGATCGGATGAGGAATAAGGTCAGGAATCAAAATAGAATGATGCGCGGAGAGGTTGGCTTATCTCTCAATTTCAGACGCTTTCTGTTGGTCATAATCAAAATTTTCTTTCAAAGGCGTGTTCAGGACAGAATTACGAATCAGTTGAAAGGAGTCTGATCATTTTTAGTCATCCATTGGGGACAGGGCGAGAGTTGAAAGCCAGGTTGCGTTGCGGTAGCGCGCTTCCTTCACGGGTACCCTTAAAGTTCGATTGAAACCACGCAGTATAAGATTCATTCGCTGTGCCACTTCCATACAGTTTGGGTACGTATTTGCAAGGTGTGCAAGCGCGATCATCTCCTACTTCTGGTTTGGAGCCCAAGCTCCCTACGAACTAATCATAACCGATACGCAATCTAGTTCGGGTAATATTCTGGCCTAAACGAAACTGAACGAAGAGGTGATCCTAACGGAAATCACCGCGCGAAGGTAATTTTCCTTCTCATAGCCCACACGTTCTCCTCTGCATTTGAAGGGGAAAGAATCACTATGGAAGAAAATCAACTATCAAATGGATCAGCTCGATGTCACTAATCATTCTGCAGACAAATTAGGTTCCACCGGAATACATGCCTGGGAACGAACACAAAACCTGAACGCCGCAAATTATTCCACAATAGTTCAATGTATCAGATTTTGTAGGGGAATAGGATATTTATTTAAGGTCTCCAGACAAAGGAACTACGTAGATATTTAAATTTATAATAATGAAGCAATAGATGCCTTTCAAAAAATGTTCCTTTCAATTTTCAAAATGACTTTCCTTACTCACTTTCGGTGTGCGGCAATCGATTTGGGGCTCCATCTGAATCGATTCACAAATGAAAATTTTTACCACGAGCTATGTGGGTCCCATAAAATCTCAAGAACCCCTTCATATTAACTGTTTCCCTTTTGCGCATGCGTTCTTTCAGTAGTCGATAGGAATCCTTACCCTCTAGACTAGCAAAAGCACAGCGTACACGGTAAACCTCCCCTTCAAATCCCAGTAGTCTTGCCATCATAGTGTATCAATATTATCCTCTTGAGTTTTAATTTGCTCCAAACTAGAGCTTTTACATGATTACATATCTATTTATAGGTGCGCAGTTTGACCAGAACGAAACTATGACGAACTTGAAAAATATTATTCCAAGTTAACGTACATGCTAGTGTGGAACAGCTTTCTCTCACCAAAAGCGGAACGTCACAGTTAAGAGTCAATACAGGGTACAGAATAGCTGAATTCTGTCAAATACGATTATAATTCCTCTCATTTATCCTAATAATAGGGAACTCAAGGGAGTTTGTACTTCACCAATGAGCAACAAAATTACTTGAAAGAGTAATCCGAGTTTTCAAAAACTCTAATTCAAAGCACCAAATAATGTAGGGGTATGAAAAAAGAGTAAGAATTTATAAATTTTAAATTGTTGGAGCTTTTGGGATTAAAACAACATTTGATATCTCTTTGAACAACCAAGAGAAAAAAGGACAAGCGACCGACCTAATGGCTCACCTCGCCATGTTTACGTGTAAGCCCGAGAATATCTTCGTACACAAAAGATATTGCGGGTGTTTTGAAGTCGTATGAACGTTATAAAGGGGTCTCCAACCTTATGTTTATTCATGAACATGAGCCCAAAGGGAGGCCCCTAGTCGGAGCTTACTTCGCCAGGGCTTCCAGCAAGACGGTCGAGTACGATATTCTCGTTCATAACAACGAACTTGGTAGATCCGTTCGAATTAAGTATTAACTGTACTCATGTGTGGAATTAGACCGGTAAAACGTGTTAATGATACGTCGCCAATTGAACAATCCCAAACTTCACGAAAGTGGTCGTTCAATGGCAAATTGAAAGTACGTAACTAGAAAAGCTTTTTTTTTTTTTTTTTTTTTTTTTTTTTTTTTTTATACCAGAAGCTGAATGTTTGATCGTGTGGTGGCCCCACATGTCGGTCATGTTGGAGAGTAATGATTGTAATAGTGTAATGTTGTAGGGCAGACGCATTATTATAGCCAATTTCAAATACAATACTGAGGAGTCTTTCGGCTAATGAGCTACTAGAAAATAAATTCACAGACCTTGAACCGTACAAAATGAAATTTCGGGAAGGAAATTTTTTTTTACGAATACAAGAGGATTATTATTATAAACAAAAATTTGTTGTTCCGGGTCCGAAGACTTAATTTAAAGAACTTTACGTAGGATATCCATTGGCTCTTGTCCTCACGTTTATTTCGCATTTAACAGTCCTCGGCGATAGTTGGGTGGTTCAATGAGCTTATTGAAAAATTCAATAGAAGACTTTTACGTTTCGCCAATCTCCTCTCCTCAAGTTGGGTATCAAACTTTTCTTGTTTACCGAAAAGGCGAATCATTGTAGTGGAGAAGAAAACAGGGCGCCGTGAAAATCCTTTCAACCTTGGAAAAGAGAATATCCCGTCATTGATTTCCCTTGACAGATAAAGAAACTGATTGGTTCAGTCGGGGCATCTGCACGAAGAAATGTAGTGAAAGTCAAAGAAGGAAAAAGGAAAGGTAGACTGAGGGTTCATTGAGGATGCAAGGCCTGCCAAAGGGCATTTTCGTTGGATGCTAATGTACCACTTTCCGTCACATGTAGCCTGTAACGTCCCAGTCTCCTTTGATACCTTGATCCCATTGGAAAGAGAAACGACGAGGTTACCGTGGAAGATGCCTCTTTTCATCTCCGCGGAATCCTTTTGAGACCTGTGATGTTTGCAATTTCGAGGCACGATCGCGAAATATCGCGAAACCAAGGAGGTCTTTTATACAAATTGACAAATCATTGGTAAAGCCTCCTTATGG
The DNA here is from genome assembly GCA_019603395.1 of Cyrtorhinus lividipennis. Taxonomy (NCBI): domain Eukaryota; kingdom Metazoa; phylum Arthropoda; class Insecta; order Hemiptera; family Miridae; genus Cyrtorhinus; species Cyrtorhinus lividipennis. Next base: position 25,233,201 of record CM034002.1, on the reverse strand, counting down.
TTCATTGGAATAATACACATATGCACTAAATTTGCCATCCGGCGTTTGGATAAAAAAATGATAATTAAATTTAAAAGAAAGACAAAAAGAATCATTGGGGCATAGTCGTCTGTAACTAATTTTCATCCACAATCCCGAAAATGGGCATTGGGGTAGTTGGCTTTTTGACAATATTTATGGGGACCTATATGCGGCGTGTGGATGTAATTTCCCACTCAACTTAGGTCGCTGAATCGGTTGAGTTAGTTAGATTCAGCCAAATTTAATGGATATCGATGGTCATAGACATTTTTATAGTTCAAGGTAAACGTTTTGGGAGCATTTTCTGTCAATATAAATACTTAAGGGTATTATTCCAATTAGCTTAATATACTAAAATGGGTATTTTGAAATTTGGTACTTGAGTAAGAAATTTTTTTTTAATCTCAAAAGCGAGATATATCTTTAATAGCACATTCAACTATGCGTAGAACATACATACTCGAATGATAAACCACTGTGGAATAATTTGCTGAATTGTTGAAATAAATAATTTATTTATATGGTAATTATTATCATATTTATGGCGACAAAAAGGAAACCCTAAAATTATAGTAAACTGCTTCCAGTTTGATCAAAATTCAAACACGGAGACAAAGTGTAATATTTCAGTCGGTTGTGATTCCAGGCGCGGTTGTGATTCCAGCTAATTTTTGGACAATCAGCTAAAATTGCTCGGCATGTAATGGCCAACTATCATGGTAAACTCCATCATATATTCCGTCATATATTCAGAAATTGAAAGCTTCTCATTCGTATGCCGAGAACAATATTCAAACGTCGCTTAAGGTCATCGTCATATGCAGCATCCGCAGTTTATGCTTAGCATACTAGAGATATTCCGGCTCCATTCCATATGAAACGGGAAGCTGATTCAATTCATGTTTATTGATAGCCATTTTGAGCCATTACCATTTCGTCAATGTCAATCAAGGTAAACAGGAAGGACGATCGACCTCGGCACGGTTCGGGGAATTTACACGTCCATCATTCAAATCCATCATCCGCGTATGGTCGACGGGGTTACGGTTCTGATCGATACAGGTGAACATAAACACTTCACCGACTCCGCCATACTTGCTCCATCTAGTATTCATGGTATATTTATTAGATTGTTCGTGAGTTGAGAACAGACCTCATCAGCTGGCATTGATACTAAGGGCATTTCATTCTACAAGAAAAAGTTCCGTGGTTGGTAAAAAATGTTGGAGTCAGCAGGTGAACTGTGCTGACAAAAAAATTCAGGAGAGTAATAGAAATCCTAGTCACAAAAATTCATCCCTAAAACGACTTGAGCTAATCGCTTTCAATTCTCAACTTAACAGCAACAATTTAATATAAAATGACAGAATTTTTGACAGCTACTTCAGTTTTGCTTCGATATTATCAAAGCACAGATTGGGTTTATTCCAATGCGAGACAATTTTACCGTTCTAAATCGAGTGAATGAACAATGAATGGAACAGCAGCAGACTTGGAGCATACGCAAACGTACAAAACTCATTAAGGTCTATGCCAAGAACTGACAGTTTATGCAATTCTACACAGGCGGTTCTCAGTTGAATGGAAGAGTAGAGGCTGAGCCACATGAGAGGCCAGTTAAATTTCCTCTATGAGTTCATAGGCTCTCAAGGTGTCAGAGCGCCCCCAAGATATTGGAAGCACCACAAACAACGTCTCGATATAGGTGAGTTAGTGCTGGAAAACCTTGAATGGCTTGGGAAGGACAGGACCTGGACGAACTTTGAGAGTAAAGCGAAACTAAGCACGTTCATTTTCATCACAATTCCGCAACCTATTCGTCCTAATAGGACAGAGCCAGGTTCACAAGGTTTTGCCCCATTTCTGTGAGAATGACTCTTTCGGATTTATGTTTTCGACCTCTTTCTGCTGCTATATGTCGCTTCGCTTCGACTGTACGCCCGGTTGAAAAGGGCGAATTCAGGAGGTTTTTATCGCACAAATGCGGGTTCCATACATAAGAATCCACCCAGCACTAACTGGAGAAATGGACGAAGCTGAATAAAAACCCCGAATGAAATTAAGATTAGTAAGGAAGAATCAATGATTATCGTAGATCTAAAGCTTGATTTTTCCAGGAGGATTTGTTTCCGTTGAGTTGAAATAATGTTACAGTTCCGAACAGGGAATAATGCCACAGCAACGAATGTTCGTGAATGTATAGACCGTATTGAGCTCGGTATCACCGGAATACGATCCTCGAAGGAATCGGTCCAGAATGATATTACTTACCCAAGGTAGATCCGCGGGTGGCACTGTCTGGTGCTAGTTTTATAAAACATCCCACCCCCCTCTTACCACGCAAAAAGGGAAACAACTCGCGCTTCCGTGACTCTCGTGATTGATCTTAAGACAGTCATCATACTTCGCCTCGCTTCCATACTTATGACCTCTCTACAGACCTCTCGTTTCGCTCTTTTCTCATCGCATAACGGGGTTAACCGTCCGGACCATTGCGACGCTATCACGACATAGTCGAATCCCCTAAGTTCTAACGAGGAGCTTATCTCTAAATGAATCAACATTCAACTGCCTCGTCCTCCGTACTAACCTCGCTATAATATTGCAGTAGAATAGGAATCTGGAATGGTGAGTGCCGAAGTCATGTCAGAAGCGAAAATTTGCCGACGAGCGTACCACCAATACTACTGTTTATTATAATCCGAAGTCCATATATTTTCAATAAAAAAGCAGGCAAAGGGTATATTGGTTAAAAAGCGGACGGCGCTTCAACATTTTGTGGACTGAGGAGTGCGGAATCTAATTATACTGGATTTGGATGCGAAATTGGGATTTCGACGAGTTGCCACGAACGGAGGTGAGCAGGGCCGGTGACAGGGAGGGGTAGGGGGGGGGGGGCTACAGCCCCGGGGCCCGGGCCCCCACACTTTTACCCTTTGAACTTCTCAAGAAAATTAAACTATTCAATTTAGAATCTTTATTCCCAAATTTTACTGTTGCCTTGAGAATTTTTGCCACAATTCCAGCCACAGTCGCCAGTGCAGAACGTTCGTTTTCAGTATTAAACAGAATAAAAAACGTTCAACGCTCAACAATGTGCCAAAACAGGTTGTCAAGCCTAGGTGTTTTGGCGGTGGAAATGGACCTAGTAAAAAGAGCAAATGTAGATAGAATAATTGACGAATTTGCGTCAAGAAAAGCCAGAAGAGGAGTTTTGTTGTAATCATGGTTAGATTAAAGACTTTAATTGACGAAAAGTGTTGTTTACTTTGTATATGGAAAAAAATCAATTATGTATAATCATAATTTATCTACGTGAATTATACGTAATAATTATGTACCTATATGGATTAATAAAATCAATTTCTTCAATCAAAACATGTTGTATTTTTCTTTTTCTTATTTTTCTTTCTTTTAAATACCATTGTCTATTCAATTAATTCAATATTTACATATCTGTGATGTTTTGATTTAAATTTTCTATTGTATAAATTTTTTTTTGAAAAGGTTTTAATTAAAACCATTTTGTATTTCTTCAATGAGTGCCTAAATTTGTGGTTTACTTAAATATGAAACAGCCTGAAAAGATCATTTATGAATGAATAAGTGAAAACAGGTCTAGATTACACCAAAATGAGTTATTTTATCTGCAATTCAACATTGTTCTCAGGGACTGGGGAGTATCCCTAGACCTCCGGTACCCCACACAAACAAAACGCCTTCATGCATACCATACCTAGGGGCCCGGATTAGGTCCAGCCCTGGGCCCGCGATCGCTCTCGCCGGCCCTGGAGGTGAGTAAGGGTTGATTGGGTATTTTGATGAAGGTTTAGAGATTTTCGGGAGCTTAGGCGAGAGGGGTGTCATTTACCTGTAAATATTGTACGATGAAACAGAGATGCTGCCAGATCGATTAAGATAGTAATTATCAGACTATTGAGCTTCATTTAAAAATCTGAGAGTAACAAGAGACAATCTTGAAAGCCGAAGAATTTTATGTCAATATTGATTTACTGGTGTCCCGTCCGGTGCTTTCGGCATATTGAAGGGTGATATTTCATGTAATGGACGCAGTTTCAAGCGAAAAGCCACGTGCCGGTCGACTCGGCCGGTTTAGGGGCTCAACCCATTTCACGATGGAGGAAACCGTCGCCCCCGTCCTCCCAGGCCCCAGACGCAGACGCCGGTTCCCTAACGAAAAGGTCAGTCAACGCAGTTGGTTAAGACGTGGAAATTAGGTCGGCAGTTTGCATGGCAATGAGCGGAGGGTCTGGTTCGTGGGGGGGGGGGGGGGGGGCTACAAGGCCCGAGGATCGGGAGAGGTTGTAAAGGGGTTTAGGGCCTCCATCGTATCGATCAACCCATTGTCCACGTCCTCTTGTCATCGTCCCAGGGCACGAGCGTCTTTGATGGAATGAAAGTGCCGACTAGATCGGTTATTTCCTTCGAGTGGTTTTACCGTTTGAGTCGATCATTTATTCGCTATGACAGAAGAAGGGAAGCTGATTTTGCAGACTTGAAAAAAACCTGTTTTGTACGGTGCTGCACAAACAGTAATTTTCTTCAGTACCACGATATGTACCCTATTTTTTCAACTTGCACATTTTCTATTCCGGGACTTTACATTCTGAAACTGAAACATCCGTCTGCCCCTTAAGACTCATCATAACTTCATTCTCGGTGACTATCGAAAGCGCAAATTCCATCCTAATGAGGGATCATCTGAGTTTGCGCTTTTGATGCCATCAGAAGCGCAAAGTCTCGCTGGATGGGAACTCCGGCAACGCCGGATAATGTTGAACTCTGTTCTGTTGGACAGCAGCTGTCTACGAAAGTTCTTCGGATTGCCGTACTTGCACCCCTATGAAGTCGACGATGGATTCACCGACTTGATTTCTGAAATGCCGAATGACCGAAGAGCCGAGAAATTTGCGGATTACATCCTGGCCAATTATGTATCTGAAGGAAGTCGTTTCCCACCCCAGTTATGGGCAGCAATTCCTACAAACCTTGCGATTCCCAGGACGACCAACGGCGCAGAGGCATACCATCGTCATCTCAAGGACGCGTTGTACTTTCCTCATCCAGCGGTATACACGTTAGCTGAGGTTCTTCGTGGGATGAACTCTGAGGTGGAGCTAAAGATCAGCAGCGTCTTGCGTGGGGGACCTACACTCAGAGAGCCGAAACAACAGGCTGAAAAGTCTAAGTTAATTTTGGAACACTGGCATTTGTACTCAGTCAGAGAAATTACGCGATTCGAGTATTTTTCTTCCATTGGAGAAAAAACCCGCCCTCAGCATCTTTTACACTATGAAAACGAAATTGAAACAAATGAAAATGACTACTAAACATAATGACGAAAACATAGGAAAGATGATTTTATTGACTGTTGACAAAATCGTAAGTAAAGTTTTGTACTTGGTCCCTTTTCTTGTAAATTTTGTATGTATGCACCCGTATTATGTATCGCATGAATAATAAAATGTCAAATGAAAAAAAAAAGAATAGTTTCAGGCTTCATTCTTTCTCCGCGACGTTGCCACTTGGTGCATTTTTGCGCAATGGACATTTACCACAGATTTGCGCTTTTGACGTGTCCGATCCCGGGCTTGCGCTTTTGATTGGTATACTTTTGCGCTTATGATATACAGCCTTCATTCTCGCTTGGTATTGGATAAACCCTTCATTAGTAGAGGTATGCGCAAAATCTAATGATTGGAATACAATTATTGAAGAAGTTTCCTCCGCTGTGAATCGATATCTAATTTTGAGATTATGCTACAGGTTTGCACTTGGAAAAATAAGCAATCGATGAGGAATTTATGAATAATTTGATAACAAGTTCAATCTTATAGTTTCATCAATTTAAAAGAGGTAAAGTTTAGTCTCAAAGTTGAGAGAAATCAAGCGGATAAATAACGGTAGGTTGAGCGATTAAGCGCTCTCAAAGGGGGAAACCCGTTAAGAAGCAACTTAAGACTGAAGTTGCGTCCGCCTCGAGGGAGCGAGTAGTGATCCCAATTAGCGAAGAGGAAGACTATCTGGTTTAATGCAGGTAGTTGGAGCCGTTAATTGAACTTAGGTACAACTCCAACGCCCAACTCCGGCTGTGGATGTGTCGGAGTAGGCCATCTGTTGTCTCGATTGGGAACTTACCACCGGTGACGGGGTCACGCTCGAAATTCGCGCGGTTCGCGTCGTGTTCGCGCCGAAGAGATTCATGCGGTTCGTCGGAGACAGCACAACCGCACTCCGAAGATGGATGACAGGGGTGGTTACTACGCGCTTGTCCTGACAAGTTCACCGGTTAGAGGCGGCTCCAGATGATGGCCTCATAACATCCTCTTGTTGAACGTCAATGACCTTCGGTTTGGGCCAAAATTGATTCTCAAACACTTTTCTCAGTGTTCAGCCTTGGGCGCGGAGAAGCCAACACGTATTATGGATCTGTCCTGTACTTAATCGCGAAATATCGTCTTTCTCGACCAAACATTGAGATTTTGGCAAGCGTCAGTACTTATTCATCGTTTATCGTCAATTCAAGAAGTCGAAATCGGTGGAACTTGAATAATTTCTGGAACACCTTCTTGTACAAGCGGATTTATTTATTTAGCTTACATGTGAATAAAGCCTATTAAAATGACTGAATTTCTGTTATTTAGGTCCAAGTTTCCTGAGATGAGAGCGAATTAAATAATTAAATGTACCTCCTTTTTCAAGACAGTAATGTATTGTGGGGACAGGTAGTTCGAACTTATCAGTCCATAAGGATTAATTCAACAGAAAATTCAAGAATGTGGGATGAATAAAGTAGGTAATTTCATGAGTATGAGAGGCAGGGTTTGGAAAAGGTGAACGTTTTAAGGGATTATTATATCGTCTAGGAGTTGTTAGGTCAAATATGAGGCCGGAAGGGGGTCGGATATATCGTAGTCAGCGCACGTTCGTTGACGGGGGTTTGATTGAATCTGTTGGTATTTAATCAGAAATTCTGCTAATTCCGAAAGGAGGAGGGGGACGATTAACGGGTGGTTTGATCCCGACGGATCGTGAGGGGGCGTTAGAAAAAAGGCTAATTGCGCCGCATTTGCATCCTCCCCTGCAACAGTTAGCAATTCAGTCTCATCGAGCATTACGAGGGTGCCGAGATCCGCGTACTAGAGCGTGTCCGGAGTTCTGCAGTTCTACACCCGCGAACTGCAACCAGAGATTCTCCTTCAACGTCCCACTTCATTACCTTAACCCTTTACCGCCCCTGACTGGAATGTCTGTCAATCCTCCCCTAACCACCCTGCCTGCCTCCTCTTCACCATAACTCGCTCTCTTGATCTTGAGCACGACCAATGTGCGGTTGGTTTGACCGCGGACATCCATTCCGTTCGAGGGGACACGCTGCCTGACGTCACCGAGTGACGCTCTAAAGAAAAGATACGTATGCGTCACCTCGTTGCGTACAAAGAAGATATAATTGTGGGCTGCCTAGTTGCAATCATCTTAATTTGATTGACATTGTACAATTTGATTCAAGTGTAGAGTCATGGTTGCTGATCCCAACCCATTTTTAGCTGTTTCAGCTGAAGGACCAAGGGTACAGGTGCAAATAGATAGGAAGTCAACGCGTAGGAGGTATCTCAGTTTCAGGACTATTCTTTCATTACGTGTGCGGCCCTGATCAAAAAGGACTTCTGGCAACCCTGGTATTGAGCCTTCCTAGTTTTAGTTGGTTATTCCTTGAATAATCAACCTATGTTTCTCTGCAAAAATTCAATATCACTAAATCGGCCCAAAATTTTCTCTGGACGTTTCAAGGTGTCTAGATCAAAAACGCTGCAAATTCTTACACAGGGGTTGGTTATTCCTTGGACCAGGCACATGGAGACTCATTTCTTCAACATGGGGGAAATGGGGAAAAAAGTGGGTGCGACGGGTCCCAAACCCATTCCAATCGATTCAGGATCCAAAATTTAGTGGAAAATGATACCCCGCACGCCCAGGTTCCAGAAATCTCGAAAACACATATTTAAAATGAGTAATATATACCCAATTACTTCTCCCAGTGGATGCCAATCGTCCTGAGACCCACTTCATTGGATTCAGCTTCCAAGATTTAGCGGAAAATGATACCCCACTCGCCTAGATCGCCCAAAATCTCGAAAATCCATTTTTCAAAAAACACATTTTCCCCCCTACCCCGCCCAAATTTGGTCCGATTGGGCTGAAAAGCTTGGAGGACCGTCCCAGGCCGGTTACAGACCCCTGACCCAAATTTCAGATTTTTAGAAAATTTTCTACTACCAAAAACGGCGTGGACGGCGGACGGCGGACGGACATTGACCTTTTGGTTGGTTATTCCTTGAATAATCAACCTATGTTTTCATGCAAATGGTCAACCTCTCCGATTCGGCTCAAAATTTTTTTCTGGACGTTTCATGATGTCTAGATCAAAAAAGGTCAATGTCCGTCCGCCGTACGCCGTACGCCGTACGCCGTACGCCGTCCGCCGTCCGCCGTCCACGCCGTTTTTGGTAGTAGAAAATTTTCTAAAAATCTGAAATTTGGGTCAGGGGTCTGTTCCCAGCCGAGACGGGTCCTCGAAACTTTTCAGCCCGATCGGACCAAATTTGGGAGGGGTAGGGGTCAAAATGTGTTTTTTGAAAAATGGATTTTCGAGATTTTGGGCGATCTAGGCGAGTGGGGTATCATTTTCCACTAAATTTTGGACGCTGAATCCAATGAAATGGGTCCCAGAACGATTGGCACCCTCTGGAAGAAGTTATGGGTCAAATTGGGTATATATTACCCATTTTGAATATGCGTTTTCGAGATTTCCGGTACCTGGGCGTGTGGGGTATCATTTTCTACTAAATTCTGGATCCTGAATCGATTGGAATAGGTCTGGGACCCGCCGCACCCACTGTTTCCCCATTTCCCCCATGTTGAAGAAAATTTCTTCAACTCATTTAATGAGTCTCCATGCGCCTGGTCCGAGGAATAACCAACCCCTGTGTAAGAATTTGCAGCGTTTTTTTCTCCGGTATATTAATACAGGGTTAAGTTGTATGGGATCTCAGCCCGACTTCTTTCTGTCCAGACGCAGGAGATCTTGCAACATTCGGTACTCTACCTGGAAAGGCACTTGGTCCGTCCAGGTCAGTGGGACTGGAGCAGGTTGAGCGACTCCTATCAGATTTAGTCCAATGCAAGCTTTTTACGGCTTCTACGTCACTTTTTTTCCAACTGTCAAGCTTAACGTGTCAACCTGGAAGGGCTCATTCGAGACAGCAAGCAGAAGCATTGTAGAGAGGACCGGGTGAGAGGCGAACTTCCAGCTTTTTAATCCATTAGAGAGCTCTTCGGTCGCCGATGGGGGGATTGAGGGGGGGGGGGGGGGGGGTTCGTTATGACCGCGGCCACGTCAGGTTTTATCGCGGCTGATGGTCTCTCTGCCTCCTCTTTCACCTTCCGGAGCGCACTAAAACACTCGGTGGTTGACATTCGGCGGCGTAAAAATCGTAATTTACACAGTCGGTTTTACATTTCCGACCAACCTCAAGTGACAGTCCGCACAGCGTAATGTGTCTTTACTCTTTTACCCTCTGATTCACTGTATGCCACATTAACGTAATGGTATTCAATATTTGGGAGAACGCACCGTCGTCGTTGTCGTAAACGTTGGAGGGAACTTTAAAAAACAACATCTAGCTGGCTATAGCTGGATGCTTGGCGAATGGAGCAGTCGCGTGCATCTCAAACGCAATATCCACCCTTGCGAGCTCCAATTGAATTGACATTTCTTTCCGATTCAATGCCAGAACAAATACTTGCCATCGATGAAAACCATCGTGGGAAATGACACGGAATACTACGGCATCCTTTTCCCAGCCGTTTTCGAGGAACCGTGAATATAACTTGGGCAAGAATGTCGGGCGTTACCACGATCGGAGGAAGAACAAAGCCAAAGCCATGTCAAAGTGAGGCGGGTGAAAACTCGTCTTCCGACCCTAAATGCATGTGAGGAGCCAATAAAGGGCGGACGATGAGTATCGGAAAAGCAATAGGGCCGTACCCTTTTTAAACCCGAGGAGCAATCAATCATTCGGAACGAATATACGACGGATGGAAGAAGGCCATGGAGTGGAGAGGATCGTCAGAGACAAAAATCACCATTCAATCATCCACTGGAAGATGGAGCTCAGCAGAATAATAACTGCTGCACTCCCGGACAAATAAACAAGGAGTTAAGAAAAGGAAACAAAGGTTTTTTCCTTCAATTGATGCCCAAAACGCTTTCCCGTCTATTTCATTCCGCACTTCCTCTCGTGAATTGTTGGAGGATTGATTGAGATTGATACAGTCCGGTAATTGGTGGTTATCCTCCCTAATGGGGAGGCTCTTAATGGCCGAATCATTTCCCGCTTCCTGGCTCCATCCTGGAACCCTCTTTTTCTCTGCAGTATCGTTTTCCTTCACCGTCTTCTTCGTTATGTTCTTGGCTTAAGGAAGCAGGATTTCAACTTCAACGCTTTCAACGTTACTGCTCTTGAGAAGACTTGATTTGACAGTCGGTTTGATACATAGAGTTTGACTTGGTGGCATTTTCGCGCGTTTTCATTGGCTTGATGTTATATATGTTAAACCACAAAATGCACTTGGATTATGCTAGTGAAGGTTACCAGATGGCTTCAAAGAGGTACAAATATACAAGGTACCCTATGTAAGCCCCCAGGCTTGCTGCCTCCAGAAGGCCAGAAGGGAGGGAGCATGCGCCAGGATGCGCGCGCAGCTCCTGCCCAGACGTCGCATTTTGAAGAGAGCTCCAGCGCTCACTCATTGCTAAGTTGCCCAACGTGGCAGTCGTGCCCCTCCAACTGGGGTGCCCAAAATGTTGGAGTCATATATTTTTGTAACCCTGTCGTGCAAGAGATTTCTCACTCAGTCCATCCTGGCTTTGTCCTGTGCTCGCTCTGAAGTGAACTCTGCGACCGTGCTGAAGTCGACCAAAGCTGTAATATTGTGTTCCCCATGAGATAAAGGACTCAAGTTAATAAGCTTCGCTGTGTACCTGCGGGACAGCGTGCCCCCCTCCTGTTTTTCCTTCAACGTCGACGGCGTTTTCGTCAGCCGGTATCGTTGCACTTGTTCATTAAATTGTATTTCATGTATATCATAATTTCATGTCACTTGTATTAATTGTATTTTATGCTCCACATGTTGTCTAATTTACTCTGTCGAATTACTTAGTCTTGTATCAATTCTAGCCCAGGTTGAGGCATATTCTCCTTTGCAAGGAGTCCTTGTTTTTAATTATAATTCATTTTGTTTCAATGTATTTTATGCCCATCCTTGGTATCCCTAGTTGCTCAGTCGTAAGTCTTGCACTTACATCCCGTATCCTCTCGCTAGGTCCCTTCCAAATTCTCCGAAGAAACCCGAATTAAATTATAGTAAATTCAAACTCATTTTAATTCGAGAGAGGCTTACACGTACAGCCAAAGATGATAACAAAAGACACATGTCCCACTTCCTCTCCACTTTACTCAAAGTTTCGCTAGTGTGAGCTGATTGTCGGTTGAAAGTTCACCTTTTTCTGCAAGTAAGGAAGGAGAGAATTATCCGTTCAAATGTCCTTGGGACAGCTAACATTTCCACAAAGAAAGCACATTTTCTCCAAAAAAAGACACCTACCATTGAGAACACCTATATATAAGAAACGCGTAAGTAGAAGAGTATGCAGAAAGTTTTGCGTCAGAAACTGGTTGGGCTAAAACTTCTCGTATTGTTCTTTTCGCAAGCTAGCTGGTTAAAGTTTATTAAATTCCATAGCCATCTACCGAAAAAATGAACGCATCTTTTTTTCTCTTCAGCATCACGAAAGCCTTAGAAGGCGGCGGAAGGTTGTCAATAAATCCTTTCATACCCGATTTTGAGACCCGGCTCTGTCCTCCGGTCTTCCTGACGTTCACCTAATAAGTAATCGATCACGACGATTTTTTTCTACCTCAAAGACGTCGACGTTGGCTGAATGTCATTCTTTCTTATCTGTCGGATTTCATCTTCTGCCTCCATCAGCGTTATTGCAGAAAGCATCTTCACCACTAATGACGCTACTCTATCTCGTCGACATTCTTTTCCCTTCAGAGCCCATATCTCACGTGTGAAACCACTTCCGATGAGCCATCGTTCATCCTCGGTTTAGTTGGTGGTTTTACCCAAATGAGGAACTTACACAATTTTGAATGGAAATTGACCGTTTAGACAAGGTCGCAGTTTACTTCGATGGAAGTTCCATTTATAACTCGTCCTAAGACACGATAGAGCTTAGTATTTGATTATTAAAATGAGACCGATAGGAGTCTCTGTGATTATCTGAGCATTTCAGTGGCCATGTTTGGCTTGGGAGCAGATGGCGGAAGGACATTTTGGGTTTGAGATAAATACACACATTGAGATAAAAAAGATGATGATTTGGAGATATTTTGAAAAATATGTATATTATTGCGATAAGAATAATGAAGCGAAACCCCTAAAAGATTGCACCTTCAAAGCATAGGAGTGTATGGATCAGTTGCTATTGTAAGCTCACAAACGGAGGTCTTCATGAGTGGATGTTTCTTGAGTGTTCTCGGAGGAGAATGCAGAGGAAGATACTTACTCCAAAAAGAGCAAAACATACGTATGTTCCCAAAAAGCATCAGTACGTTATTCCCCTCTTACAAGACTGTTGTTTCATTTTCCGTAATAACTTTGTAAATATTTTACTCAGCATTAGTTCCTCGAAATGACGCTATTGACTCCAAAAGCCCGTAGAGTGCGAAACTTTAACATTTCTCAACTTCTGAACTCCCTTTCGGAGCCCAGGAACTTCGGCAAACAGGGGTCGCCAAGGAGCCGAGAGGAAGTCGGAAGTTAGTTTGGACCAGGCCCGCGACCCCTGCGCTCAGGCGGATCTCATGTATCTTTGATGAACTTGTGATGATTATGGTAACAAGAGGATGCTGCTCCTCCGTCATCTCCCGCCTTCCCCTTCTTTTTCAGAAAGCACACAATCAATGAGCAGGTTCCCCTCCCAAAGTAAGTCTCCTCGCTCTTCAAATGTAAAGCTCCCAAGTTGTTCCTCCCCCGAAGGACTATTTCTCTCAGAGTATCGTGCTTATGCATTCAGGACGTGTTGGGTGCTAGTAAGGGCAAGATCTCACGTCAAAGAAAATCCTTTCTGAAGAGCGAAGCTCGTTGACAAGTGCCTACTCGTTGTGAGAGCTCATCTTGTAGGTATGCTTTGCAAGTTAGGACGCTACTATCCAAATTCGAAGTTCGAAGGCTTGGAATTAGGTACTTCAAACAAAGCCACACATGCAGAATTATTACTTATGGTCGCGTTCAGTAATGATAATCATAATCCGCATCGAAGAAAGCTCATCATATTTATGTATTTTAACGATTTATATTCTTAGTAAATAATTTATTAACAATCGTTCACTTGAGTACATACACTGTTCACATTCGCGCACTTACACAATGACAGAATCACAATACACGGTTGTAACGCGGTTGTCGCACTATTTATAACGCGGCACGGCACAATTTATAACCCGAAGCATCTATATCCGGACTCCGAATTGAACTGAACTGGGCAGCGCTCGTGGGTCTGTTTTATACCTGCTGCCTCTTGGTTGAGTACCTTCCAGAACGTTCCCTGGTTCTGGGAATTCGACGTGCTGTCTGGAGCGAACGGGGAGGTTCCCGAATGTTCGAGACCCTTAATCCTCCACAGGTCATTGACCTTGCGACTCCAGCAGCCCATTTGGCCGGCGCCGTTGCTCGCAACAGTATATTCATAAATATACAATCTCTTCCACGAAATGGATCCGTCCGAGAATAATAGATATTGATTATTATTCAAATCCTTTCCAAAACATGCATTTAAAAAAACGCTGCAAATTCATTCACAGGGGTTGGTTGTTCGACGGACCAGGACCATGGAGACTCATTCCAATCGATTCAGCGTTCAAAGTTTAGTGGAAAATCATACTCCACACGCCTAGGTACCAGAAATTTCAAAAACCCACATTCAAATTAGGTAAATGGATACCCATTTTGACCCATAACCTCTACCGGTGGGCACCAGTCGACCCAGGACCCGTCTCATTGAATTCACCGTCTTCAATTTTGTCGAAAATATTACACGCCTTAATCGTCAAAAATCTCGAAAATCCATTTTTCGAAAAACACAGTTTGAAATTTTTTGGCCGAATCGGAGAGATTGACTTTTTGCATGAAACCGTAGGAGTTTTTCTTTATTATAATGTATTTTAATAATCAAGGAATAACCAACCAAAAACTTATAGATAATTTTTATTTTGTTGGAGTAGGGAATGCTGACAGAACCTAATAGTCTTACGACCGGTCAGAACAGTGGAACAAGGCAATGATGAGCCTTATAATAAATTCAGTCCTCTCGGTTTGCACTTAACTGGCCAAATCTCCTCATCTCAAACTGAGCTAGGTCAAAGATAGCGAGTTAATTATTCACTGGGGAAGTTCTCCAATTAGGTTGTCACTATTTTCGCGTCCTATTCACGATAATCCAAGCACAAACTCGATGTAGTTTGTACGTTCAGCTTCTCATTACTATCTCCCCGCGGTATGATTTATTCAGACGACGGAGAATAACGACCCTCACCTATGCTTCATTTTGCCTCTAATAAGCTCGGCAACCCCGAATGCTATTATAATGTTGACCTATCGATCTCACCACGCATCGATGGTCGTGGTAGTGTATTTTGATGACTACCGTGATTTCTCCATTCCGCTGCTTTTTAACGTAAACGGGCGCTGGATCAAACCTCATTCACTATAAATGTGTGTTCTCATCGATTGTCGCTATTAGCGGATAATGATGTTCACCAACATTTGCTTGTGACAGGTTCGATCGCATCTATAGAAGTCAGAAGACGTGACGTTGATTCGGTGAGTTTTCTCACTTGTGAAAGAAGTATTAATCGACCACATAAATGAGGAGTTGTCGTTCGAATTTTCTTCTTCTTGAGGAAAACGGATTACGTACCAATATGGTGAGCAGGACGTAATAATGGATATTATTCAACGGAGTCCTGGTATAATGTACGAATACACTCGTATATCCTCACGACGGTCAACAGGTCATCATCATCATGGCCGACAGGTGACGTCAGCAAAGCGTACTCTCGGTCGGCATTGAACGGGGTCGCAACAGGGCGAAGGAGACACAGACGAATAATGTGGAAAAGAAAACAGTAAATACACATCAGTACCGCTTTTCACACTTTGCTGTTTCCTATAATTCCCTGTTTGGTTCCTGGCTTCCCTCAGTACTTACACACGTTACCTTTGCCGCAAGACGGCAATATTGTGTTAAAGTTGTGTGTAAACCCCAGAAATGGTCTCTATTCATATTATAAGGTCAATAAAATCGCGGTCGCAGTTGAATCATTTCCTTTCTGCAAATTGATACCTCCCCTTGCCAGGAGTAAGATTTCGTGAACCTTCATCTCAGCTCTGGGGGCAGTAGTTGGTAAATATTAGATAAGTTTCCTCATAATGTTACCGACGAAACATGGATCAGTTGTGCATAGATTACAGAAGTTTCCATTAAATATTTGACCACTCGGGACAGCTCAATTGCTCCCTGCACCAACTACCTACCTAGCGGGAGGAGAATCAACAACTGAACCAGTCATATCCTTACTTTGTTGAGATATGATCTACCTGTCTTGATAGAAGAAAAACCTCAAGAAAATATAGAAGAATATTATTACTCTCACATAAACAACAAGCAATACTAATTTATAATGTCATATCAAAATAATGAAGTTCACCTCGCAGTTGTCAACACTGCGAGGCCTCCTTGTTTACTCTCTTCTGACGCTTGGCGTCTTTCTGGTTGTGGCCGGGAGCTTGTTGAGATCCAAGAAAAAAGAGAAGTTGTTGAAATCCAGTGTTATCCATAATCATAGATCAATAGGTAGATAAGGAGTGGTCCGTTTCATTTGTATGAAATTCAGTGAAGAAACACCGATAATTTGGCGGTTTCATTTCTTTTTTCGGAATAGTGACTTTTGTTACAAATTCAGATGAGCACTGGCTGCACTTACACTTATTTCAACTGTTGTAATTTTGTTATTATTTTGTTATTATAGTATTGAACTGCATCTTGAGAATTCTATATATTCCATATAATCGTTGAGAGGAGGCCTATCTTTCAAATAATATAGTACAATAGTAATAACGAAAGTCAAGTTTCCAATGGCTACACAAAAAGGAATAAAATAATGAGCATAATATTTATTTGTGCCTCTGGATATTCCCCCAACTCTTTCAACAATAGCCTCGGAAGAATCAAATGAATTCATTTGAATTGCCTAGGAATAGAGATAGAAACTGAAATTGATGACAAGATGTTCTCGGACGGCAGTTCAGTTGCGGCAATGTGGATTTAATAAACTTTTACCTTCTCAGCATGGCCTCCGCGGAATCTTTCCTTTTTTTCCAGCTGTCGTCAACCGTTTTCCTCTCTTCGTTCGACCGAAATGAAAAACGCCATAACTTTTTTGTCGAGCCAGCAAAGTTCCACTTTAATGATTCTTCGTCCGGCGTCAAGAAACGTGTCTATTAATAGCCCTCTTCGTGTCGACCTTTTCTACCATTTTCGTTTTTTTATATCTCCTCTCCCTCTCTATATAATTTATTCCTTTTTATTTGAAGAAGTTCATCAAAAGGATAAAAAATTCCACTGAGAAGATAGTAAACGCCTTTTTCTTTTGTCTGGGCTGGAGGCTACGTAACGAGATCTCAAAACGTTGAAAAGACAATGCGCATATAAATAGTTTTCTGGAGACCATCCAACGAATATAACCACTGTTCTCGAATATTGTTTCAAAATCTTGTTTCTCTTGTGAAAATGATCCCTCAGTTCAAAGCGGTTCGACGAAGTGAAAAGTGAACAGACTAATTAATATCCTGACTTACGTTTAGTCGTTTGTTTCTGTATCATTTCAAAGGTCTCGTTCTTCATCCTGACTCAGTTTGTCCATCGTTAATCTCCCTCATAGTAACTAGCTTCAAGCTCGAAGTTCCTTTGAACAGTACATAAGCTCAGAATCTAGTTCATTAGCTCAATCGATCTAATATCATTCTAATATTTCAGCGTTTTTTGGTCATTAACGAGATTATATTTTTGGACTCAAAGGCCCTTTTGTGTTCGGGAAACTGAGAGGAACGAAGTTCATATAATCCATCAATTTGTGTGGTTTTAGCATTTTGTGAGAGCGCCGTGTGGTATCCGACCTATTATTTCGTTTTTACAGCAGAGGGGTTACCCAAATATTATCAAAGCTGCTTTCTTTGTAGATGGTACAGCTTTTCGATGAAAATTTCGATATTTTGCAGCTCCTCGATTAGATTCAAAAGCTTGAAGCTTTTAAATAACTCTAGCCACCAATCATAAAATGATAAAATCCCTGGAAAATTAGACGTTTGTAATGGAATGATCCCCCAGAATTGATGTAATCTTTTGGTTTCAACATTTTAGTTTATTATTACCTGAGCCTTGGATGTAAGACCCTACACTTGTATTGACCGCTATGAGAAAAAACTCTTCCATTGTTTTCAAACTTTTACGCTCCTGAGAGGGTGGTTGGTAAGGTTAATAAATCCGCGAGTGGAAATCAAAGTGTCCGTCCGCGGGCCAAAAAGGGAATTTTGAACGCTTTCCAAAATCATAAAAGTAGCATGTTATTCACTCTATTCGAACCATAAATACGTCTAGTTATTTTCATCCATTCATTTCACTCAGGAAATGGAGGATGGGATTAGGTAACAATAGGTATCGTGAAGAAATAATTTTTCAAGATTTTCGGAAATCCTGAGTGGGGTATTAGTTTTCACTCGATTGGATACACTTGGATAAAATCGGATGGTTCGCGATTAAAATGCTGCACACTGGAACGAGGGCCCTAGATATGGATCGAAATGAATATTTCGAAAATTGGAATTTTTTGGCGTGTGTCAACTTAATTACTATTGTTTGGTTGTTCCTTGAATAATCAACCTATGTTTTCATGCAAAAGGTCAACCTCTCCGATTCGGCCCAAAAATTTTTTCTGGGCGTTTCAAGGTGTCTAGATCAAAAAAGTCAAATGTACGTCCGCTCAGTCCGTACGCCGTCCACCGTCCGCGCCGTTTTTGGTTGTAGACAATTTTATAAAAATCTGAAATTTTGGTCAGGGACCCGTTTCCGGCTTTAGATGGTCCTCGAAACTTTTCAACCCGATCGGTTGGTTGAGGTTAGAGGCCAAAAAGGGTATCTATTACCCATTTTGAATATGTGTTTTCGAGATTTCTGGTACCTAGGCGTGTGGGGTATCATTTTCCACTACATTTTGGACCCTGAATCGATTGGAATGGGTCCGGGATCTACCACACCCGCTGTTTCCCCGATTTTCCCCATCTTGAAGAAATGAGTCTCTATGCGCCTGGTCCGAGGAATAACCAACCCCTGTGAAAGAATTTTCAGAATTTTCTTCTTTTTTTTTTTTGATTGGTTATTAGTGAATGCTCAATGAGTTTCTGTCAGGCAACCAGGAAAGGAAAACCCTTTTTTTACCCTTTCTCACTCTCAGCTTCGCACCACCCTTTCTCGTCAGTCCCTTCAAGGGGGTCTGTCATTGCAACTCGACCTAGCGGCTGACGGCCGAACTGTCGCTGTTGACCACCCTACCCCGCCAGACCCATGCCGCACGGCCTGATTTTCCAAAAGTAATTCCAATTTTTTGAAGGTCCTGTATGAAAATTCAGACTTTTTTCTTTCGTAATATCCTTTTAAGACTTGTGAAATTGTCGC
Organism: Cyrtorhinus lividipennis; assembly: GCA_019603395.1. Taxonomy (NCBI): domain Eukaryota; kingdom Metazoa; phylum Arthropoda; class Insecta; order Hemiptera; family Miridae; genus Cyrtorhinus; species Cyrtorhinus lividipennis. The sequence continues at coordinate 25,214,300 of CM034002.1, read as the reverse complement.
GAACTAAGATTCAACTGCCAACTTCTCATAACTTCAAAGTTACGAAATTTAAAATTTAAAATTTTGAACATATTTTATTTGTTTATAGGCCCGAGAAATTCCACAAGTCTTACGAGCATATTGCAAAAAAAAAAGTTTAAATTTCCATACAGGAGCTTCAATAAATTGGAATGACTTTGCAAGGGACTGTCTGAGCGAGATCCTAATAAGTTTGAACATCGTGGAATAATTTACAGTTTTTTTATGATATCGTTCCGAATGAAGTAAACCAAATCTAATGGGGTTTTTACGTAGAAGTAACGCAAGATAAGACCTTCAAAGGTTTTTAGTTTTTCTGGGGATCGTCCGCGATTATAGTTAGAATCCATTGAATGCAAGTATTTTCAAACCTCCATCTCCGTCTCTCTTGTCGGAGGAAACGATTTTTATTATGGTCGCGAACTGTATGATACTTTTATTCATGTCTCGGTCTGAAATTGAATATCCTAATAGGGACTTATTGATTCTACCTGCCGCCCGCAGTAAGCCGTGCATAGAACTCGGTGTAAATAGAAAGTATTGGCATTCCGCCATTTCTTTCTATACGGAAATTACTTTTTCCGGGAGATTAAATCGCTCGACTCCAAAGTGACCCTTTTCCCGTCCCAGTTCCATTAACTCCGTTTTCGACGGTGGATTTTCGATGGAGTTCACCTCGGGACAAAAAGTTCTCAGGTACACGATTCATTTCAAAATTATACGGTGTGGCATTTTATAATAGGAAGCCTCTATTTTAAGGATGAGTTAATTTCAAAGTATATAATACTGACAATATGGATATTTCTTTAGTACGAAATGATAATTTATGGGATAATGTATAGATGGCGTTGGGAAAAAGTACGTATGAGCTGGTTATGTAGGCGAAAACTAATATTATGCCCGATACGTTTCTGCTACGGAGAATATATTGGTATGAACTTCTAGTCATTTGAACTTTCAATTCTCTTATGCTACATAAATGACTTCAAATTTGGGTCATACGAACAATTTTACGTTAAAAGACTACAATACTTCTAGAAAGTGGAAGTTGTTCAGTCAAGTCCGAAATAGTTGAGTTTCCGCTCTCTCTGTTGGGAAACCTCAAAAATGTTGGAAACCCACTGAAGTTATAGGGCAACAGCAGTTGTTCGAGGGAAAAGGTGGGGCACCTGAAAGCTATGAATATTGATGGCGTTACGTCGTTTCAGCCTCGGAGCCCGCATCGATTCCAAGTGAAAAATTACTTGTTGAGACCAAGGAAGGTTTGAACTCCCTTGGGAAATTAACCACCCAGCGCTGAGGAAGGCTTCCCTCCCACAGAACTCGGCCTCAGTGATGTGCCTGCTAAGAAAAGAAAAATCAAAATTGAGGGGGAAAAATTATTTTTCGTCTCTGAAGCAGAGGTAAAAATGAGCAGTCGTGATTCTTGGAGTGATTCATCTTAACAATAATCTGGTTAGTATCAGATTTGGACAAAAAAAACTTGAAAAAAGGAGTATAAAAAGAGGTTATAGATTGATTAAATCCCAACAATAAAATAATACTGTAACCAGATTCACTTTAGCTATAACTATGTTAATATTTATGTTACACCATAAATAAATATCATCCTTCATAATTTTCCTTGACATTTATTTTTGGTGAACTAGTATGTTGAATATTAAGAAATTGTGAATAAATTCGTGGATAACAACTAACATCGTAATATCGGGAAAAAATAGGACGTGAACTATTTTTTTTTAAATTTAGATGAAAATAAAACCGTGAGATTTGTAAATGATAATATCTATTCTTTTTTCTTTGGTCGTTTTATTTTTTCGCGTGATCATATTATTATTTTTTTTTATTCCAAATCAACTGTAGAGTAAATACCGAGACAAATTCCAAAATTTTGACTTTCTCTTTCAGCGTTTACTGTTTTATTTTCCGTATTTACCCCTTTTTGGTCTAACCTAACCGAACCACTTGGCACATCACAGTTTGATTGACCTGTTTTGGGAACCATTTGTTTTGGAAGAATCCTGTATACCTACCTACTCGAGTAAGTTATATTGAGCGGGCATTAATATTAAGAATAAATAGGGTTCAAAATCCAAATAAACGTATTCGAGCGTCGGTATACAGTGCATGGTTGAATATTGCACTCCTCTATGTGAGGGGATTATCCATTCGGGATACTAAATGGCCGGCAATCTGAGCATCATCCCCCTCGGGTGTGTGCAAATCATGTGACCGAGGCTTCAAGATCACCAGCCAGGCGGTATAGGCGGAGGGAATTAACATATATCATGTTGACCCATCCCCTTGTTTCTTTTTAGTGTCCGCAGCATCCGAGACCCCAAAACTCGCTCGAGGACGAGCACATTACATATTCAGAACCCATAAAAGGGCCGTTGTTTCCAGTGACTGTCGCTAGCGGTCATAAACATGATCCCTATCCTTTTTGTTTTTCACCGGTGTGACAATTTTTATTTCGACGCCGACCGTCACTATTTCCAGAGCGAGTACCGTACCATATTTCGGAATACATCCAGAAGGGTCGGAACAAAAAACAAAAGAAGAGGAAATTGAAGTGTGCCTACAATAAAAGAAGACTGCCTCTTTAGCGTTTTTTAACGATATAAAATATTTCTTGGAGTGCTTCCCTTTCAACCCGTTTCAAAGTTATAAAAGCTACGTTTCAAGACTCCATGTCGAAGTACAGTTGAAAAACAACCGCAATTTGAAGTTGTTCTCCCGAGAGCCGGAAGTTGGGGGTTTCAAGTAGGTATATTTGTGGATACAGCCTCAGCGATCCTTCACTCCCTTAAGTACTAGAATGTTTAACTTATTTTCTACAAGGCTTTTGTCTTTCCCAAGTTAAAATTGAATAAACTACTACTTTTGCCTCAGTAGGTTAGCTACATATTGTACAGGATATCTGTAGCCGATTTATCGCTTTATTTCTCCTTCCTCCCTGGATGGAGACTACAAAGAGTGTATACATTTATTTGACTTGAGATCTTCAAAGAGAATCAACATGTTTGTAGGGAGAGAATTCGTAACTTCGGGCTGACTATGTATGGAAGTGTAAGCCTCTCTCGAATTAAAATGTGTTTGAATTTACTGTAATTTAATTCGGGTTTCTTCGGAGAATTTGGAAGGGACCTAGCGAGAGGATACGGGATGTAAGTCCAAGACTTACGACTGAGCAACTAGGGATACCAAGGATGAGCATAAAATACATTGATACAAACTGAATTATAATTGAAAACAAGGACACGTTGCAAAGGAGAATATGCCTCAACCTGGGCTAGAATTGATACAAGACAAAGTAATTTGACAAAGTAAAACAGACAACATGTGGAGCGTAAAATACAATTAATACAAGATACATGAAATACAATTTAATGAGCAAGTGCAACAATACCGGCTGACAAAAACGGCGTCAACGTTGAAGGAATAACAATATTACAGCTTCGGTCGACTTCAGCACGGTAGAAGAGTTCACTTCAGAGCGAGCACAGGACAAAGCCAGGATGGACTGAGTGAGATTCACTTGCACGACAGGGTTACAAAAATATATGACTCCAACATGTTGGGCGCCTTGGCCCCGAGGGGCGCTTCGACAATGACCGCCTGGTTGGACGCCTTCGCAATGAGTGAGCGCTGGGCCTCTCTCCAAAATGCGACGTCTGGGCAGGAACTGCGCGCACATCCTGGCGCATGCTCCCTCCCTTCTGGCCTTCTGGAGGCAGCAAGCCTGGGGGCTTACAGAAGGATAATGTGTATGAAACTGTGGATGTGAAATGCGTTTTCGTTACGTTATCATCGGACTAGGGACGCTGAATCGATTCAGATGAATTTTGAGCAGATTATCGTCAAAGAAGGTAAGCTATGGGTAAAATGGGTATTTTAAAGTTGAATAACTACTTCACTGAATGAAAAGCCTATACACATCACTAAAAGTATTTGTTGATTTTTTTTTTTTAATAGGTAAACTACTCTAGAGATGTTCAGAAGACGTCTTCCCGTACCAAACATCAGCCTAGAATAATAAAGCATTGCGGAATAATTTGCTAATACGTTCACACTTCATCAAATCCTGTTCCTGACCTTTCAAAGTCAGATATTATTGATGCCCTGAATCAATCATGAATGAGAACAAAAAGGTGAAGGACAACACTATTATTCGGTTGTCAACTCTATCTAGGGCAAGGGATTCGAGCGTTCATTGGATATACAAAGCACCTAAAAAGGTCTCTATCAGGAAAAGCAATTAGTCTTAAGCTTTTCCAATCTTGTCATTTACGTAAGAGAAAAGATAGACTCTGATCGGGTGCTCCGCATTAGACTTTTCTTCGGCTTCTCGTGTTCTTTCGCTTCCTCCGTCGCTTCAATCCTTTCTGTACCTACCTATTCCCTTCTGTTCTGGCCACGCCTACAACCCCTCCCTGGTACCCAACTCATCACCGATACTGACTAAATATTAATGTCAAGTTAAGAGGTTTAGCTCCTTCTGACGGTAATGGATCCCCAAGACTCGATCAATATTATATAACGGCAACCGGGAGCGAGGGTGAAAATCCTCTCTGTGTCTTCCTTTGCAATCAAGAACTAGAGGCGATCACCTTGATACCCTCATCGAGCTCGCCTCAATTTGTTCCCAATCTAGTCCAGCCAATCAGAAGTTCTGGAGAAGATCGTCTACCGATTCAAGCGATTGTCCATCAAGTTGATAATGTACCGAATGAAGACAAAGCTGACGACGAGATATTGAATCATTTGAGAGAGAAGTTCTTCAATCAAATATTACAACGCTTTCTAAGATGTTCCGATTCTGCATAAAAACATTACACAAACGCACTTTTCCCCTCCTAGCGAATAGACAACTATAAATGTAAGGGATGCCGTCTCCTGCTTTTGGTTGGTTATTCCTTGAATAATCAACCTATGTTTTCATGCAAATGGTCAACCTCTCCGATTCGGCTCAAATTTTTTTTCTGGACGTTTCATGATGTCCAGATCAAAAAAAGTCAATGTCCGTCCGCCGTCCGCCGTCCACGCCGTTTTTGGTAGTAGAAAATTTTCTAAAAATCTGAAATTTGGGTCAGGGGTCTGTTCCCGGCCTAGGACGGTCCTCCAAGCTTTTCAGCCCAATCGGACCAAATTTGGGCGGGGTAGGGGTCAAAATGTGTTTTTTGAAAAATGGATTTTCGAGATTTTGGGCGATATAGGTGAGTGGGGTATCATTTCCCACTAAATTTTGGACGCTGAATCCAATGCGACTGGGAATCCAATGCGGATCCAATCAAATGGGTCCCAAAACGATCGGTACCCTCTGGAAGAAGTTATGGGTCAAATTGGGTATATATTACTCATTTTGAATATGTGTTTTTGAGATTTCTGGAACCTAGGCGTGTGGGGTATCATTTTCTACTAAATTCTGGATCCTGAATCGATTGGAATAGGTCTGGGACCCGCCGCACCCACTGTTTCCTCATTTCCCCCATGTTGAAGAAATGAGTCTCCATGCGCCTGGTCCGAGGAATAACCAACCCCTGTGTAAGAATTTGCAGCGTTTTTGTCTTTTGTTTGAAGACATTTCCCCACCGAAAAAATATGGAAATAAGCCCAAATTTGAGCGAATGCACCTCGACCAATGTTTAAAACACCATTCGTTTGAATAGGTTATTCTTTAGGAAACCGTGTGGTTCTTCAATTCATAGAAAAATTAAACCTCAGGGTTTCTAGTTATTCCAGAAAGACTAGGAAGTGTCCAAAAAACGGACTTGCCTTCATATTCATTTCTTGATTTTGTCGTAATTATCTCTTAATCGGAGATCGTTGTAGATCGTCGTATGTGATAGCAATAATAACTTTCGATTCCCAACAAGATGATACTTCAAACAATGAAATTGGACGACTTTATAATTGGTAAATGTTGGGAGAACGCAGAAAATGCTTATACACACTCACTGATACACGGAGAGGGTTATAAGAAAACAGAGTGCATAGTTGGAGGAGGGAAGGAGTGAAGTAAGTTGGAGCCAATGATAAAGAGGTAAAATACTGGCGGGTGTTAAAATATTCCAAACCGCCAGTAAAGAGGGAAAGTCCCATTTCCGAGGGGTTGAAAAGACGCGTTTCGAATTCCAAGCTGAGCGCAAACTCTCTCGAAGCTGACAAGAAGAAGGTTTTGGTTGCTTAGGCCGGGAATCCCTTCGGGTGCTCGGTCCGATCTCCTCTCATCCTTTCGAAGTCTGGCGATGAGGACCTTTACTGAACCCAAACCATTAATAGTCAACTTCCAACTACGGCCGTCAACTTGGCTCCAACTTCATCCTTTCCACCGGCGGGCTTCTCCAACTTGCCTTTCTCTTCTGACCAGTGCACGTAGTTTAATAATCGGGAAGGACGTGACTTCATGGGTCCGTTCCCACCTTGGGACACAGGTGGTAACCACCGGTAGTTAGAACAGTTTATGCCCCTCGAATTTACCTTCTAACCAGGGACGAATTACTGCATCAAATGAAAGCTGTACTCAAAGAAGGCTATCTGCATTTTTCATAATATGCTTGGGAAACCGGAAAAATGTTTTTAAAAACCCTGCAAAGTCCTGCACACGGGTTGGTTATTCCTCGAATGGGGGGAACAGTGGGTGTGGCGGGTCCCAGACCCATTCCAATTGATTCAGGGTCCAAAATTTAGTGGAAAATGATACCCCACACGCCTAGGTACCAGAAATCCCGAAAACACATATTCAAAATGAGTAATGTATACCCAATTTAACCCATAACTTCTTCCAGTGGGTGCCAATCGTTCTGGGACCCATTTTATTGGATTCAGCGTCCAAAAGTTAGTGGAAAATGATACCCCACTCGCCTAAATCGCCCATAAACTCAAAAATCCATTTTTCAAAAAACACATTTTGACCCCTACTCCGCCCAAATTTGGGCTGAAAAGTTTTGAGGACCGTTCTAGGCCGGGAACAGACCCCTGACCCAAATTTCAGGTTTTTAGAAAATTGTCTACTACCAAAAACGGCGCGGACAATGGACGGCGTACGGCGGACGGACATTGACCTTTTGGTTGGTTATTCCTTGAATAATCAACCTATGTTTTCATGCAAAAGGTCAACCTCTCCGATTCGGCTCAAAATTTTTTTCTGGACGTTTCAAGGTGTCTAGATCAAAAAAGGTCAATGTCCGTCCGCCGTACACCGTCCTCCGTCAATTTGGGTCAGGGGTCTGTTCCCGGCCTAGGACGGTCCTCCAAACTTTTCAGCCCGATCGGACCAAATTTGGGCGGGGTAGGGGTCAAAATGTGTTTTTTGAAAAATGGATTTTCGAGATTTTGGGCGATCTAGGCGAGTGGGGTATCATTTTCCACTAAATTTTGGATCCTGAATCGATTGGAATGGGTCTGGGACCCGCCGCACCCACTGTTTCCCCATTTCCCCCATGTTGAAGAAATGAGTCTCCATGCGCCTGGTCCGAGGAATAACCAACCCCTGTGTAAGAATTTGCAGCGTTTTTTGATTCAGACACCATGAAACGTCCAGAAAAAAATTTTGAGCCTAATCGGAGAGGTTGACCATTATCATGAAGACATAGGTTGATTATTCAAGGAATAACCAACCAAAAAAAAAATATTGTGCTACGATATTTCAAAACTCCGTCTATTCATCAGGTAGGTCGGTATAATACAGATGGCAGAAAGCGGACGAAATATATGAGATGTGATTTTTAAACTCCTTGTTACTTGAGATTTATTTATCGTTCATAGAGAAATAATTTGTACTCATAATAAGCACAAAAAGTCCGAGGCCGAAGCCTCAAAAAGGTGCTCTGAAAAGTCTGAAGTTTGGCTCGTAGACTCCTAGGTGTCATTTTCAACTAAATTTTGAAGGCTCAACCAATGCAGATGGGTCCCAAAAAGATTGCAACAAGCGAAGGCATAAAGGTATGGGTCAAAAATGGCCATTTTGACAAGATTTTTATTCGAAAAATTGTTTTACCGGACTTTTCATTTTTAGCAGACCTCGGAAAGTGGTTAGTACTGATATTTAGATTTACAAACGTCAAAGCCGGTATTATAAATTGAATGGAAGAAAAATAATTTTTCTAGCAATTGTCCATATGCATTGTGGTGATACGCATATAAGATCGAAAAATATACATATAAGTAAAAACACGGGTTGGTTATTCCTCGAATGGGGGAAACAGTGGGTGTGGCGGGTCCCAGACCCATTCCAATCGATTCAGGGTCCAAAATTTAGTGGAATATGATACCCCACACGCCTAGGCACCAGAAATCCTGACACACACAAAATGGGTGGATACATACCCATTTTGACCCATAACTTCTTCCAGTGGGTGCCGATCGTTCTGGGACCCATTTAATTAGATTCAGTGTCCAAAATTTAGTGGAAAACTATACCCCACACGCCTAGGTAGCAGAAATCCCGAAAAAAACATATTCAAAATGGGTAAAAAAATTTGTTATGTTTGTATTTAATACCTAATTTGACCCATTTCTTCTCTTGAACTTTCTTGGTGAGAAAATGGGAATTATAACTCGCGGATCACAATTTGAAGTATATATTTTCGTACTCACTTTCTTACAACTCTAGAAGAAGGAGTGACTTGAGACTTAAATGAACAGAGCTGCAAACCCTCATGACCACTAATAGTCTAAGGAGAGCAAAAAGAGGGGAGAGGGTACTAATGATTTGACATGCGAAACATCAAAGGCATGACTACGAGACAGCGTGTGACTTGCATTCTAGCGGAAGATGCCTGGCAACCTGATAGTATAGTACTGATAGTCTGATAGTGTAGTGAGAACACTACTGCCTCCTGCAACCGCCGATAAGACTTCATCAGTTATCAAACCCACCACCACAGTCGGGGGCACCCACTTTGATGTAGTTGAACCGTCACAAGGCTCCTATTGGGTAAATGCTGCGAACAATTTACTACTAGTACACTCGCTCCCTTCGGAATTAAAACGCGTTTACGAAGGTTGAGATGTACGACACGCGTAATTAGAAGAGCGTCATTGTAAGGCCCGAATCCGAGCCCTAAACGTTACCCACTAACCAACCTCGGGTGCAATATCGACCCTGCGGGAAACCTCGTTAACCGTCGTCGACCATGTGAAGATGGGAGTTGATTTAGACTCATCTCCAAACTGTTTAGCTACGGGGAGAGGCGAAATGGAAGGAAAATACCATTTTGAAACTGTTATTTCGGCGACTTTATCAATTCCAGTTGAATTTCGAGCACGTCATTTGGAGGTGAATTCGGTCATCTGAAACTCTCCAGCTTGAGAGCCGTTCATTTTTTATCTTAAATCATCAAAGTACAATTAGGTATAACCTGCTTGCAGAATTTGTTAAACGAAATGGTTCTTCGAAAGACGAACACTTCCTCAGAATTATTTCATGAGTGACTATGAAGAAAACGCTGCAAATTCTTACACAGGGGTTGGTTATTCCTTGGACCAGGCGCATGGAGACTCATTTCTTCAACATGGGGGAAATGGGGAAAAAAGTGGGTGCGGCGAGTCCCAAACCCATCCCAATCGATTCAGGATCCAAAATTTAGTGGAAAATGATACCCCACACGCCCAGGTTCCAGAAATCTCGAAAACACATATTCAAAATGGGTCATATATACCCAATTTGACCCATAACTTCTTCCAGTGGGTGCCGATCGTTCTGGGACCCACTTCATTGGATTCAGCTTCCAAGATTTAGCGGAAAATGATACCCCACACGCCTAGATCGCCCAAAATCTCGAAAATCCATTTTTCAAAAAACACATTTTGACCCCTACCCCGCCCAAATTTGGTTCGATCGGGCTGAAAAGCTTGGAGGACCGTCCTAGGCCGGGAACAGACCCTTGACCCAAATTTCAGATTTTTAGAAAATTTTCTACTACCAAAAACGGCGTGGACGGCGGACGGCGTACGGCGTACGGCGGACGGCGGACGGCGTACGGCGGACGGACATTGACCTTTTGGTTGGTTATTCCTTGAATAATCAACCTATGTTTTCATGCAAATGGTCAACCTCTCCGATTCGGCTCAAAATTTTTTTCTGGACGTTTCATGATGTCCTGATCAAAAAAGGTCAATGTCCGTCCGCCGTACGCCGTCCGCCGTCCACGCCGTTTTTGGTAGTAGAAATTTTCTAAAAATCTGAAATTTGGGTCAGGGGTCTGTTCCCGGCCTAGGATGGTCCTCCAAGCTTTTCAGCCCGATCGGACCAAGTTTGGGCGGGGTAGGGGGTCAAATGTATTTTTTGAAAAATGGATTTCGAGATTTTGGGTGATCTAGGCGAGTGGGGTATCATTTTCCACTAAATTTTGGACGCTGAATCCAATGAAATGGGTCCCAGAACGATCGGCACCCACTGGAAAAGTTATGGGTCAAATTGGGTATATATTACCCATTTTGAATATGTGTTTTTGAGATTTCTGGAACCTAGGCGTGTGGGGTATCATTTTCTACTAAATTCTGGATCCTGAATTGGAATAGGTCTGGGACCCGCCGCACCCACTGTTTCCCTATTACCCCCATGTTGAAGAAATGAGTCTCCATGCGCCTGGTCCGAGGAATAACCAACCCCTGTGTAAGAATTTGCAGCGTTTTTCGATCTAGACATCATGAAACGTCCAGAAAAAAATTTTGAGCCGAATCGGAGAGGTTGACCATTTGCATGAAAACATAGGTTGATTATTCAAGGAATAACCAACCAAAAACAGCCCAATTCATGCCCTATCGATCAAGACAAAATATACTCAGAAAATATCACTTCTAGACAAGGAAAATGTCGGCTTGAGTCGGTCGAATCATTTTCTAGAATTGAAGGAGAATAGTGCATGAAAGAACAATAACGGTATGGGTTTGGCAGGAAAAAGTCAGAAGAAGCTTACGAACAATAATTTCCTCTCACGCTGATATCGACCGAACGTGGCCGTACATCCTACCTGATGGCAATCGGCTTGGAGGAAAATGAATTCATTAAAACTTTTTCTTCATAGCACACTGTAGGAGGGTGTGGTGGTTTTAGAGGAAAATGTTTTTAGTGAGTCCAGAATACAGGCTATGGTGGGCCCGTGATGAAAAGGAGCGGGGGGGGGGGGGGTCCCATGGCAGTAGTACTCTCTCTTATCGTGGTTTCCACCCCAATAGCTCCCCCACCCCTTCATGCCGATCTCTCTTCCCGTTTTTCCTTCCAATCCTTTACCCCATAACCGTCGTTCCCTCACCATCTTCATCGCCTATCTATAAGTGAACCCGTATCTTAATACCTCCGCTGAAAGAGTTGATCCGGCTCGTGAAAGATGGATTTTTGCTTGCCGTCATAATATCGGAATCACCGCAATTGAGTTACCACTGGGTGTGAGATTGATACCTCCGTCCTTTCCAGTAGCTGATAACTCATTTTTGTAATTTTCTGGCGATCTATCAACACGCAGGAAGTTGATTAGCATTCTATGTCGAGGTTCACTTTTGGCCAATGTTATTTCGTGGAAAACCATATTTTCCAAAGCGCGAAGATCATTTAATAAGTTATGTAGGTAGTTTCAGAACATTTACTTGTTCTTGAAAGGAACATTTTATGACACGTTTAACGGAAATTTATGTGATGAACTCAGATGAATCCCTCACAAATTGTGACGAACAATACCAAGGGTAATTATTGAAGAACTAAGCTGAATAAAACCAAAAGGTTTGTGCACAGGAAAAGCTATGTTTCGCATCTGAATTGCAGTTGTACATATCGTACATAAATCGTGAAAATGCATGCATTCCATGTGAGGAATTATACGAGTAAAAAGAAGGCATTCGTGAAATCGCTCCTTTCGCATTACTGTTACAGGAAATTCTGACCCCAATTAACAAACGTTCAGGAAAGGGGAAAAACATTTTTTTTTTTTGGTAAAATATTCCGAATCAAAGAAAAAACGCTTAAAATTCAGCTCCTCGAACCAGGAGCATGGGGACTCATTTTAATCAATTCAGGGTCCAAAATTTAGTGGAAAATGATACTCCACACGCCTAGGTACCAGAAATCACAAAAACCCACTTTCTAAATAAGCAGATAGATACCCATTTTGACCCATAACCTCTTTCGATGGGCGCCAATTGTTCTGGGTCCCTTCTCATTGGATTCGTGTCCAAGATTTAGTCAAAATAATACCCCACACCCCTAGATCGCCAAAAATATCGAAAATTAATTTCATAAATACACATTTTGAAGTATTAAATGACTATTTTGAGTGATTATTCGAGGAACGATCAACCAAACTAGGGAAATGGATGTCAAGTAGCCAAACCATGAAATATATTACCGGAGTGTACGAATTCCTTAGTGCTGAATCGATTATAACATTAACAAGTAGCGTTATTTGCAATCACGCGACACCCTGGGCTTCTTATACAAATTTTGTAAATGTCTCAAATTAAATTACGTTACATTATACTCTGAACGATGTTAGAGTTCTGAGTTTTACAGAGTTTTGTGGGGATGGAACGAGTAGGGGCGGGCACAGAATGGCACAAGTATTTGATCCTCGAGGCCCGTGAAGCGTATATTTGACAGTTTATAAATATTTCATGTCGTCCCGAGGTGTGTATTCAGCCGGTGGTAGATCGTGGACCGAATTAATTGAGGGGTGGGAAAGTGATACCATAACCGCTGGTTCGGGAAATATTTGGGATCTGTCGGATAACGTCGGTTGGAACCTTCAATGAAATGTACGCTCGTATCTGCGCGTGGCGTCCGTTTGAAACTGCTCCTCTCGACTAGATGTCCTCGACACGCAGTTGCCTTTTGTTCCTGCCAGTCTCTGGCGTTCATCGATCATTGTTTATGCCCTCAGACTTCTGGCCAGGGAATTGTTTAAGGTGTAAATTCGTGAAAGCATACTGTGTGCCGAGGCGGTTACACCTAAAAACGCGCGTTACGCTGGACAATCAATTAAGGCTAAAATGTTCATTTGCCTGGGTTTATCTGAGGTCCTCCCCTTTTTGGTTGGTTATTCCTCGAATAATCAACCTATGTTTTCATGATAATGGTCAACCTCTCCGATTTTACTCAAAAATTTTTTCTGGACATTTCATGATGTCCTGATCAAAAAAGGTCGATGTCCGTCCGCCGTACGCCGTCCATGTTCCGCGCCATTTTTGGTAGTAGAAAATTTTCTAAAAATCTGAAATTTGGGTCAGAGGTCTGTTCCCTGCCGAGACGGGTCCTCGAAACTTTTCAGCCCGATCGGACCAAATGGGAGGGGGGGGGGTTGGGGTCAAAATGTGTTGTTTGAAAAATGGATTTTCGAGATTTTGGGCGATCTAGGCGAGTGGGGTATCATTTTCCACTAAATTTTGGACGCTGAATCCGATGAAACGGGTCCCAGAACGATCGGCACCCACTGGAAGACGTTATGGGTCAAATTGGGTATTTATTACCCATTTTGAATATGTGTTTTCAGGATTTCTGAA